>JAITYT010001368.1:58112-77958 GCA_025433975.1 Liostenogaster flavolineata
ACGAATAAAGAACGAGGTTTTGATAAATCTCTACGTATCTAAGTACGTTCGCCAAGCGCGGTGAGTTTAAAATCTCGTTGAGACGTTCGCGAGGGGTCGATGCCCGAGCGTCATCGAAGGCTGAAGAAGGATCTCTGGCGTCCGAACGTCCCCGAGTGAGAGATTTCCGAATCTTTCTTGTCCCGCGATATTAACGGAACTCCGAGGAATTTCGTAATCGAATTAATTTCCTCGATTTTTCATAAATCGTCTTGCAGACCGGTGGAAGTCGCGTAAAGCGCGTAATAAAGAGCTTGTAAATCGAGAGAAATCGCGCGAAGGTCGTTTCTCTGAGAGAAAATTTATTAATAAAATTGTATTCGTGATTTGTCGTTCGAATAAAATTACCTCACAATTTTATTCAAATAAACATTTAAACTCTCTTAAATTATTTAAATAAATTTATACAACATTTATTTTAATTGCCCTCCAATTTTATTATTTTCAAAAAATCACACGTCAATTAATTTTAGATCGAATAAAATTCATTTTAAACCTTTGAAATATTTTATTTAAATAAATTCGCGCGCAGAGCGCTTTTACGAGAGATGCCAGGCTGAGTAACTCGAGATATCAGTCGAGTCGGTCGTTACGGTTTTGTTGTATGGTGTTGCATTCAACCCAGCGTTGGTCAGCCATCCTAAGCGGATTGTTTGCTCTTGTTCATTCGGAACAAGAGCTCGCGTTGACAAGAAAGTAATATTGTTGTCTCTCGCCAGGACACTCGTCCTTGCACCCAGACTGATCGAAAAACCCTCGGTTTCCTATTGGTTTAAAAAATTGGCTGATTAAAAGAAAAATAAGGTCGAACAAATTGGACCGTCGCGATGAAACTACGAACGATCGATGAAATTACACCGTAGTGGTGTCCTGTAATGCCTTAATTCTATGTTGCGAGAATATCTTGGAGCAACGCGATCAACGAAACCGCGCGCTTTATGTCTTCCTTACGATCGAGATAAAAACACGATTACATTCTTCTATGGATTAACTTTTTATTTACACCGAGTTTATTAGCTGCGAATTCCTGGTACGCTTATTAGGTCGTATACTTCGCGATTAAAATCGCTTTACGAGTGTCTTTACGAGTTCGTAATTGCTATATTGCCTCGGTCGTTCTTACCCTTTGGCGCCAAAAGACATCGAAGTAATTGTATCCTCCTAATGCGCCAGCTTTTCGCTTCCACCGACAATCCTCGATTAGTCGCCAATCGGTTCTTGACACTTCGACGTACGCGTTATTCCGAAAAGTCCTGGCCCTCACCGCCGGATTGGGAAACTACCGCCATTTTGCGAGCCTTGTAACAAACGACAGGCACGCTGTCGACGAGTTGTCGCGAACTCGGACTTAATAAGCATTTAATGTGATTAATTAATGTAATTAAATACTAATTGCGTTAAATTTGTATGCGATAAATATTATTTATAGTATTTATATTATATTTATATCAGGGGGATCGAAAAGAAATCAAACGGCGAAAACATTTATTTATTAAAGAAATCTTAAATACCAATCAACGAAATAACTTTCATCAGTTGTTTGATTCCCTTTTTAAAAAGTCTTTAAAAAGAAATAAAAAAGCAATATTTAGATCGAAGAAATATCGATTACTGTCCTGTAGATCTAATATTATATTTATATATAATTTATATATTTACATTGCATTGCATTGAATATTAATGTTACGTAATAGTATATTAATGTACAGGGTGACCAATGGGAATGTGTTAGAAGTAAATAATTATTACTTCGTAACAAATAGGCCAACGAATTAAACGCCATTTTGTAGAGAAAACTTGCCAATTTTATAACCATATATATGAAAGAGAAATATAATAATTTAACAATTAAAATACACAATATAAAGAAAAGAAAATATTATATTTCCCTTTCATACATATCGTAATAAAATTGACAAATTTTCTCTACAAGGTTGCGTTTAATTCGTTTTATTTGGCCTATTCGTTACGAAGTAATAACTATGTACGTTTAACACATCCCCATTGGTCACCCTGTAATAAAAATAATACGTAGGCGTGAACAACTTTTCCAAAATTAACCCTTAACGAACGAGCGCATTTTTCTAGAACGACGAGCAGTAAATCCCTGGACCAAGGTCCGGAGTGTCTCTTGGTAGTAGTGGCAGTGCAATTTCTCGTTTTATCCCGACGCGATAGAAACGTCTTTTCGCGAAGCGCGAAGGAAGTGGCGTTCGACCACGAAGTCGTTCGAGTAGACGGGGGGTTCCAGAGGGAATCGTGGTCGAGTGCGATCGAGTCTTCCGTTGTCTCTCGGATGGTTCGCGAGCCACGGGGGAGAGGGTGGAGGGTAGGGGAGACTTCTGAATGAGTCGAGACGAAGATTCCAATAACTCCGACTGGATGGGGTCAAGCGAGCAAGGTTGGGTAGAAGTGGTGATTATTAAAGGTCGACCTACGAGATGCTGAGCAAGGATGAGAGGGCGTTCGCTAATCCCTCGCTATTACGTTACACCAGCGGCGATTTATCGAACGTGAACCGAGGCGAGGTCAGGAGCGAGAGTTCCCTTCGAGATAATGGCTCATCTCGAACGATCCTTTCGAACTAGGACGAGATAAATTGGGACGTTGTGGGGGAAATGGGTGGGAGACAGAGATAGAGAGAGAGAAGTTAATTTATACGAGTTTCCACTTGCTTTCTTCCTCTTTTCCAGTCGCGGTCCTCGCGTTCACCGCTTCAAATCTCTCGATAGAGCGGCTTCTTTCTTCCTCCTGGAAGAACATGGAAAATCAGAAGCGAGTTATTTTATATCTCGACGTGAAATTATACGAGTAGTTCATCGTGGGCCAATTCGATCGACTCGCTTTTTCAATTTTTTCTCGATCGAGTTCCTATTCTTCTACATTTTTAACTTCACCTCCGTATTTGAATATTAATAATTATTTGTGGAACGAGGGTAGTTTTATGATCTTTCCTCTAAAAGTTGAGTATCGAGCTGGACGACTCGTAGTAATCGATACGATGAATTTATTTAAAGTATAGACAAAGAATTGAACTTCGTTTAGCACATTCCTGTGCAACGTCTTTTTCGATCACCTACGTTTGTTGAATTTTTTCTTAATTTAGGTGCCAATATTGGATCGAGTCCCTATTCTTCTACATTTTCAACTTCATCTCCGTAATTGAATATTAATAATTATTTGTGGAACGAGGATAGTTTTATGATCTTTCCTCTAAAAGTTGAGTATCGAGCTGGACGACTCGTAATAATCGATACGATGAATTTATTTAAAGTATAGACAAAAAATAGAATTTGGTTTAACACGTTTCTCTGAAAGGTTTTTTCTGCGCAACGTCATTTAGTCTCTGGCTAGTTCGATCCGCTCCGCTTTTTCAATTTTTTCTTAATTCAAGCGCCAAACTATCGATCTCACTTCCCTCATTGGTTCAACGATCGACATATATTTTGCGTAACGAGCGACACGCATGAATTTCCTGTAAAGAAAAAAACGTAAGTTCGACGTCATGTAATTTCGCGTTTTAATTCAAACAAAGGAGCGTACGAGTACACGTTTTTTCGCGTTTACTCGTGCAACGCGCACAGTCAACACGACTGATTTCCGTTGTAAACGGCCGACCTTTGTCCCTATCGGAGTCGAATTTTGCGATACGGTCGAATCGGATTCGCTTATACAGATATTTCCATCAAAGGCCATAACAAATAAAAAAGGGGAAAAAAAGAAATCGAAAGAATAATAGCAAACGCATACCGAACGCGCTCGTACGCGCGCCAACGATATTTTTGCAAACTGGCTCGCCCGATATATGTCAATCACTAAAGCGCTTCAAAACGATGATATTCAAACAATACGTGTGATCAACGTACCCATCGTTTCTTTTTATTCGGATTTACACGCCAGTGTGGAAAACACCTTAACTTAATCGAATCGATTAAATCACAATTTAATGAAACAAAGTACAAAATAAATCGTAGCAACTTGGTTGCTACCCATCAGGTTGGAAACCCATCAAAACTGCTGAACGTTCTAACGATAACAAATCGCGATTGCTCGTAACAATAAAAAAATCTCGTTCACGCCAGTGTGGAAGATACCTTAATTCAATCGAGTTAATTAAATCACAATTTAACAAACAAAAGTATAATATTAATCGTAACAACCTCATTTACCAACTACTCCTGCAAGACGTCGCTAAATATCACCTTTGAATCCCATTAAACCTGCCGAATGTTTTGATAATAACTGATCACGATTGCTCGTAACAATAAAAAAAAACTCGTTCACGCCAGATCCCATCGAAGTTCCCAGCGACGCTTTTTATCGTACATAACGAATACGTTCTTTTTTCGAGCCTCTTTTATCGAGAATACGCGCGTCTGTTCGCGTCTGTACAATAACGAGATGCTCGATTCGCATCATATATATATGTATATATGTATGTATGTATGAATGTATAGGTACAAAAATGTACGTAACGTACGTATAAATAAATATGTATTACGCGTGGATGTATTATGATTCGTAATCCGTCAGGCAGACCCGACAGGCATTCGAGCGCATCCCTATTGTGCGCTTCCGATTCTGCCAATTGGTTCGAGTGCCTTCGAGTGCGGGGATTGTTGGAAGCCATCCCTAAATCCGGTAATTGCCGGCAATACTTGCGCGTAATACCTTCTCGCCACTCCGGCTAATTTGTTCGTCGGTTGAACTCTGACGTGGAGTAGATGTAGCTAGGTAGGTATAGGCTAGGCAGATTCGAGGGAAGTGTCTACGTCGCGACAGCCATCCTAACCGTACCGTAAACCAGGGGCAACGGTGCTATCGGCACGACCACCACCGCCACCGTCGAACCTAGGAACCGACGTCTTCTCGACCGTGTTGGGAACTGTTTGGTACGGGAAATCCAATGATCGTTTCGTGTCGATTGAATTTGCAAACTCTCGCGGCGCGCTTAGTGGCTAGAAACGTTTCAACGAGAACGCACGAGTATTTTTTTGATTTTTCTATTTTTTGATGGGTCTTCTAAATCGTCTTTTTTTTCTCTCAAAGGAGGAAACGTGGTAACGATCGAGAAAAATTATTTCGTCGCGAAAATTTCGCCTTCTTCGATTTCGATTTCTCTTCTTCCTCCAGCGTTCTTTAGGCCAATAAAACCAAATATTGCGTATTTTACAAGGTTTTAATGAAAATGACGAAACCGTTTTTTGGTTGTATCTTTTCGCACCATGCTCCCAGCATAAAACGGACAACGGATATGAATCCTACGCGTCAAAATCTATAAGAAGACACCTTCCAAGTGCCAAAATTCGACATTTTGATGTTTTGCAATTTTTAAAAATGGTGCCAATGTATAGGCTTGGAATTTTCTACGATTCTGGCCGAAATCCGAAGGTCCGTTTTTTCAAGGTTTTTCGTTAAAAATCGACGCAGAAGCGTAAAATAACCGCTTTTTACGTAGTTTAGGGCAATGAAACCGACGAATTGCGGTCCTCATGCGTGAACTGTTACGGACCGATGTATTGTATCTGGCCTACCGCCTTTTGCTGCACGACATTATATTCCATATTCTCTAAGTTTCCGAAGAATAACTTGTAAAATTGTCTTCCAGGAAATCGCTATTTTGTTCCTTATTGTGCTATTGATATAAGCGCGCATATCAAATCATCCCGTGGCATTCTTGGCATGTACTCCGTAAAATGTTTGGCACCAAAAGGGTTAAAGAAAAAAAAAAAAACGAGGTAACGAAAGCACTAAACGCGTCGAATACGACCATCTTTTTTGGAGGAGCGCGCGAGCAGCCGGGTTGCCTCGACCTATCCTTCTCGAGCGCTTCTCGAATTTTGTTTCACGCTTGGCCAGCGAAACTTTAAGTGCCCCGGTAAATTTGTTCTGGCGTAGGAAGGGCTCCGACGTCATCTAGCTCGTGTGTACTTTGTCACGTTTTCTAACGACGTTACCTCGCGTGTAAACGGGCCCTCGGTAAACACCGGACCACCGGCAAACAGTCGTTGTAACGGGCCACGAAACTTCTTGTTTGCCCGGCAAAGGACGCACTTACGTACTTATTATCCGTAATTAAACCAAACCATTCATTTTATGGAAGTTCAACGTTCCGTCCTTTACGACCCGGACGAACGAACGATACCGGCCACCCTCTACCTCTTGGGGTCGATGCTATCCCTCGTGAACGATGTTATTCGACGTTATTCGAATCCACGACTCTTCCTTTTCCTCCTTTTACGTCCGCGATGGCCTACTTTTCTTTCTCCTTTTCACTTTCGCTTTCTCGAGCTATATATACTTATATATAAACTTCACGTTCTATAGTCCAATCTATATATTATATAATTATCTATAATATCTAGATATCGTATAGAAAATAATAAATATATAAATAATTCTTGCTAGATAATTCATGCCTATTTCCATATTTGGATGACACGTAACTGCTCCAAAAATTAGCGTAATTCATATTTTATCCATATATATCTAGTGAAAAATTTAGGGCATTTGCCAATCTTATGGCAGTCAAAGTGTTAAAAAGGGCGAGCAAGAGAAGACAAAGAAAGAAAAGGAACGTCGTTGAATCTTCTTGAGCAACGATCGCGCGTCATCTTGCGAGCGGATGCGAGCGGACAAAAAAGAAGTCGGTCCAGATCGATCTCGGGACACTCCCCCCTCCTTCCCTCCCTCAAAGAGGAAGAATAAAAAAAAAGAAGCAACATCGGAAGAAATAGAAGAAGGAGAACACGTGGCGTGACTGGAGAATCCCAAACGACCGACTCTTCCCACGCGTATACGCGCATTCAACCCTCCAATCCACGTCCCTCTCGCAACCCTTTCGCTCCCTTCGTTCGAGGGAATATTCGTCGCGCTTGTCCCTCGTGCATTCTACGAGAAATCTACATACGAAAAGGAGAAGTGCTTTCCCATGTTCCTATCTCGCGGATACCAGGCATCCGTCCAAAGAAATCTAATCTCCTGGCTATCCCGACGGAAAATTCCGAGGCGGTGCACCTTGATGCGTATTAGAATCGCGAATGGAGAGAACGGCGGGATTATTTTCGCGCTAGTCGAGTACGTCGCCGGATGGATCAATGGCGGCCGTTCGTGCTCTCGCATTCGCCCGCTAGACGGCCAAGGGCTCCTCGTCGATATTCGCGTCGACGATCCTTCCGAGGAGTTTTCTTCTCCTTCCCTTTCCACTCCACGACCGTTCGTCCTCTCGGATAATTTCGAAGAAATTCGAACCTTCCATCCGGAAGCGCCTGGATAATTTTCGCGTGGTCGCGTTTTCTAACTCCTCAAGTCGGTATTTAATATTTGGGGATTTAACGTACCTATTCATAAAAATATGCAACAAAATTGTGGGAAGAAACGGCGAAACCAAGTTGTACGCCTGTCTCGTTAAACTTATGCTTTCGAAGTTGACTCTTGACCCCAGTCAAAAGTCCGATTCGGTGTGAAATGCCTTGAAACAAGCGACTGGACGAATCGCCGTTAGGCCCGTCTCGAAAGAGGCTCTAAAGATGCTTCGTTTCTTCGAGATGGTATCCGAAAATTGCCAGAAAGACGATAAAAAATAGTAGCTATCGACGATCGGTACTTTGATTCGTAAAAGTACGTAACAAAATCGTGGGAAGAAACGGCGGAAGCAAAGTTGTACGCCTAATACATCGATAAAGGCTGCACGAATTTGCGTCTATGAGAAAGATTCGATCGAGTTCGAAGAACCGGTATCGAACGAACGCGCGTTGTCTCGTGGATGGATCGTAGTTAACAGGGTCGAGAACGCGCCTCTCGAAGTTTCGAGGAAGGGTCGTCGAACGAGGAGAAGGGTAAAAAGGCAGGCCGTCGGTCGATCGTGCCTCCGAGCGCGTCGTAATTGCGCGTGAGTGAAGGCGCGGAGTACGGGGGGAGGGGAGAGAAGAAAGCTAGAAAGAACGGAAGAAAAAAAAGGTATACGAAAAAATAGGTACGGACGGTTACGAAAGGACCCAAGGAAGCAAACCTACCGCGATCGATCGCTCTCGCGAGCCAACTGGGCGCGACATCTGCATGCAGATGCATCCTAGACGTTCTCACGTTACTCAGGTGGCGATTGACTTTCCGAATAAATTACCGGTGTTAGAGTCGAGAGTCCCTGAAACATTTATGGACACCCTGTTGTGTACACGAACACGGCATAGATAATGGCTATACCTGGTCTCGCCTTCAACCCTTTCCTTTCTCTCTCTCTCTCTCTCTCTCTCTCTCTCTCTCTGTCCCTCTCTGTCTCCGTCTATGTCTCCGTCTCTCTTCGTCTCTCCATCCTCGTCTATCCTTGGCCGCCGGCTGCACGATCGGGGTCCCACTTTACGCTCGTTATGCCATCATTGGCCTCAGTCAGTTTATTACGTTCGACCTGTGTCATCCTTTATGCAGAATAATTTGATATCGTGGACCTCTAAATCAGATACGGGTTCTCTCGGGCGCTGCTTGCTCTCCGGGCTTTCCCTTTGACGATCGTCGAGACGTACCGAATCGTCGACACGTACTAAAAGGCTGCTGAGAAGGTCGCGCTCAGTCGCCTTCCGATATAAGAGGACGTTATTTACGGGCATGGTCGCGTTGGAAGCGACAAGGAACTCGAGATTCATCGCTTTTTACCATCACGAGGAATCCCGGACGCGTTTCTAGGTGGTAAGATCGAAAAATTGGGTCTACCGGAAAGTTTCGAATCGTCGAACATCGATTCTTGTACAGTTGTAACGATCTGGCGTAACGCCACCTCGACTGATAAAGGTGTCCACGAGATTCGGTCGATGCCGAGACGATAATCGCGAAGAGGAAACGCGATATGTTAAAGCAAGGAGCGAATAGTCTCGCGATGGAATCAATTATCACAAGTTCGACTTTTGGAGGAGACGGTCGATGCAAACTTCCAAACAGAAGACGAGTCGACGCTGATCCGTGTACAGGAAGAGTCTGTGTTGTTCCTGAATGGCGCTGGGTACGGTGGGGTAGTACAAACGACTTCTTGTTGTTGGGCAAAACAGAAATTACCGCGGTGGTCGAAGAAGGACAGCGGAAAGATGAGGACACGAAGATTCCATTAAGGGGTAACCGGCGGTAATGAATGGAAGACACCTCACCCCTCGCGCCACTCGGTGAGGAGACCTCGAACCTCTGGATTTCTCGTTCAGTTCTCCATCCCTCTCCCTCCACCCTCGAGTGTGCGACCTTCTTTCGTTTCTCCGTCTCCGTCTCTCCCAGGTTGGTCGTTTTCCATCGTTGTCCCTCTCCCTCTCTCCTCTTTTTCCTTTCTCTCTGGGCGTCGTAGTCGTCGTAGTCGCGACCAGAGAAGGCCAGCGTGATTTTCCTCTCGGTAAAAAATACTCTCGTTTAACTTTTCCCCGCTCATTATTCCCGACCGCCCTGACCTAACTCGACCCGACCCCAAAGGCGGCTTCCTTTAATAACCAAGAAGGAACGAGCGAGATCGGAGATGTCGGCGAGGCGAGGGAGACGGCAAAAGAGCAAGACAGCGGTCGAGAGAGAGAGAGAGAGGGAGGGAGGGAGAAAACGGACGAAGAGAACGGAGACAGGAGCAAGGAGAGAAAGAGAGACGCCACCAACGCCAAGGGCAATCCTTGGATGCTAATTTGTAACTGCGCTACTTCCGGGGCAGTGGTTCCCCGTTCTGCCTAAGGCGTCCTTCAGCGATCGCGACTTAACCCTACGAATTCCTGCCTCTTCCTTCATCACTCCAGCTAACAAAGGGTACGAAGAATCCACCTGAAAGAAACACCGAAAGAATCGTCAAAAATCTGGTCGGTCCTGATGATCGACGAAGATCAGTCACCAAGGAAGGAATCCATCAGGATTTCACGATTTCATCTTCTACGGTTACTGTCCACTCCTGAAACACCTCTGATAAGTTCCAGTGGAGCCTAAAGCGTACGGGTCGAAAATATCTGGCGTTTTTCGTCGATGGGCATCCTCGACGCTTCGTTTCTCTTCGATCCCTCGAAAGATCGATCACCTATCGACCATCGTCCTGTTTGGGGTCGAAGACATCCAGCATGTCCTTAGGTGAGTAGGAGTCGGCAGGAAAGGTAATCTCCAGGATGAGCACCTTGAAAGATCCTCTCGAGCGGCACGGAGAGGGATGGTTTTCCTTGCATCGGCAATTAGCCCCATCCCCACCCCGGTTACCCTTCGTTCTATCCCGCCGGTTATAGCTAGCAACCCCATCCACGGCATTTAATTACCTTGCGACCCCAGGGTAGCGGCAGCTTCGGGGCCAAGGTCACGAGCCATTCAACTCTTCGTATTCCTTGGGATACGAGGGCACACTGACCGAATTTACTCCTTGAGTCCCGTTGGCGCTCGTCGATCGGCGACCGTGGCGCCGTCTTGCGGCATTCGTCTGCCTAGTCAGTTAATTTTCGCGATTCTCGTCGAGCACCTCGCCTTGCGTGACGACGCGTTTCTCCAGATGTAGTCGAGTAGAATCGAAAAAAATGGCTCCCATTTCGTGGTCGAGTCGAACTGTTCCTCGTCCGCCATCTTTATCTCCCTTGGGACTTAAAATTTCACGCGATCGGTAAGTAAAGCGATCGAAATTCTTTCTTCTCGGTTCCTTTAATACCTGACGTAAATCTGTCGGTTTTTTTTTCGAGAACATTTTTACATCGGAAATTCGATACGCGAGCGAATTCAAAATTTTCATTTTGAAATTTTGTAACGACGCGATCGCGCGATTCTTTCAAGGACGCGATCGAATTAGACTCGAATTTAGGCTCGAATTCGTTCTTACTGCGACGAAATGAGTACGAATTTTCGATAGTTGGAGATGAATTTCGTTTTTCCCCCTCTTTCATCGTTGCTCTACCGTTGCATCGAACGATCGGGCGAGTGACACGGTCAATTCGACCGCGTTCGCTTTGTCGAAGGTCCCCGAAACGGCAACGATAAGTTCCAACTTGTACGGCGTGGTTGTTCGATGGTTGTTCTCCTTTGGCACGGTTCCTTGCGTTAACGAGAGGGTGCTTTTACTCGAGAGGGTCACTCGTCCACTCCAACTCCGTGAAAAGCTAGCGGACTGCCTCGGATCTCCGGCGACTCGTCGAAATTCTCGATTGCGAAGCGACGACGCCAAGGACGATTTCCACTCAAAGCGATCAACTTCGACCTGTTTCTTATCGATTTTAGCCCTAGATTCATTAACGTTCGGTTGGTTCTTTGTAAAAGGAAGAAAAGAGAAGAGAAGAAGAAGAAGAAGAAGCAATAAAAAGAAATCGAACGAAAGACCTTCCGCCATTCACGTTTTTCGAAATCGAGTTAAATTCGAGTAAACCCTAGATTCGTAAACATTCGTTTGATTCTTCGTAGAAAGAAGAAAAGTAAAAAAAAAGAAAAGGAAGAAGCAAAGGAAGAGAAATCGAACGAAAGACCTTCTTACATCTTCATTTCTCGAGATCGAGTTAAAAATCGAATTAAAAAAATCGAATTAACCCTAGATTCATAAACACGTATGGGTGATACTCTGTTCATAAACAATCGTCTCTCGGACGAACGTATTATATCGATGATTTCGAGCAAAGGCGAACGGACGTTCGGTCAGGACGAGTTTGCGTACTCCAATTTCATCGATCGATCGACGTCTTCGTTTTTTCCCCTCGTTTCCCCGCTTTCCTCCTTTCGCCTTCTTCCCTCAATTTTTCACGATCTTCTCGCGAATCGATGCTACGATGTCCCGCCTCGAATGCCAGCCACGTTCTTCGTTCGCTTCTACCTTTATTTACCCCATTTCGAGCTAACGAACGGAACGTTGCTCCGTCCGTCTATCCGCCAAAAACCTAAAAAAAAAAAAATCGTCGTCTCCTCGAAACTCGATCGTCGTCGATACGTTTATAGTACTTATATATATATATTTTTATAATTAATATATATAATAATATATAATATAGTGTTCCACTCGAAGTCCTCGCGACGATCGATTTCGAGAGACGCCATTTTTGCTTACACCGACACTCGCGAACCCCATAAATCAACTCTTTCTCGTATTTTTCATCCTTCCTCCAGATCTCCTCTCGTTCCTCGATTCATTGATAATGGATTATTCGCGTACATCTTTCGATTATCCTGTAGCGTTTGAGCGCGCGACAGGGAGTCGTTTACTTACTTCGTTTTCCGTGCTAGACCTAGCCCAATCCGATCGATTGGTTATCGGACTCTCGAAGATCGTCTACCTCGACCCAAGGATTATTCATTCTGGCTCTAACGATCGTCCGGAGCCAGAAGCGAACGCGTCGAACCTCGTCCTTTCAACATTGTCACGCTTCAGCTCGGGACAGCGTTCCGAGCGGAGGATGAAAGACCGTCGCCATTTTTCAAGCTACGAAGCTTTATCGTGAGTGTACGAGGTTCGTGTTGGTCGTTTCGCGACCCTTACATAGAAGAGAAACATCGAAAGAAGAAGCAAACCTAGAAAGATCAAGAGGAGGAGGCGGAGTAGGGTGAGAAACACGTAGAAGGTCATCGCGTACATCTTTCGATTACCCAAGGATCAACGATGCATCTTATTCGTTTTTTCTGCTCAATCTCGTCCGATCCGACAGATCGGTAACCAAATTTTGAAGAATCGACTACTTCGACCTGAAAATCGTCCATCCTTCGTCTTAACAAATCGCATC
This sequence comes from Liostenogaster flavolineata, assembly GCA_025433975.1. Classification (NCBI taxonomy): domain Eukaryota; kingdom Metazoa; phylum Arthropoda; class Insecta; order Hymenoptera; family Vespidae; genus Liostenogaster; species Liostenogaster flavolineata. Next base: position 70,832 of record JAITYT010001368.1, read on the forward strand.
CCTCCCTCATCGTCCAGGTCGCGTTCCAGCCTGGAAGAAGGAACTGTCTTCGTTTTTCAAGCCAAGAAGCTCAATCAGGAGCGCGTGAAAGAAGAAGCAAACCTAGAAAGACGAAGAAGAGAAACCAGAGGAAAGTGAGAAACACGAGAAAGATCTTCGCGTACGTCCTTCGATTATCTAAGGATCGATAAAGCTACTTATTCGATTCCTCTACTCCGACAAATTTTAAAAAATGGACAACTTCGACCCATCGATCGTTCATCCCTCCCTCGTCGTCCAGGACGCCGTTCAGACCGGAAGAAGAAAGGCCACCGGCGCCATTTTTCAAGGCAAGAAGGGCAATCGTGGGCGTACGAGTTCTCACACGCGTGGTTTCGCGACGCGTACGCGAAAGAAAGAGGAGTAACGAAAGAAGAAGAAGAAGAAGAAGAAGAAGAAGAAGACGAATAACGAGAGGAGGAGCAGGAGGACGAGGAGGGTCAGACGAGTCGGTCGTAGGGTGCTCGTAGGGGGTGGGGAGAGCTGGCGCACACACGCAGTCGAAGGAAGGGTGCCCGAGCGCCCCTCCGTCCGCGCCCCTGCCGCCCCCGAGCTGCGCAGAACTTCCTTCCTTCCGCTTGATCGACATCGATTGCAAGATGGCGGCGGAGGCCGCCGGTGCGGCCACGGCATACATATCGGCCCATTCTACGAGGGAGGCCACCCCGCCCTTCCAGGAGCCCCCTTCGATCACCCGCTCCGCTCGCCTATCGCGCCACTTCGAACCGACACCCCCTCTCCTCTACCCTCGGCCACCCTCTTCTCCTACTGCGCCGCTTCCGTCTCGTCGTCCGTTTCCTCGATGCGCTGGCGTTGCTAGCGCTAGGAGGCGCCGTCAACGGAGAAGCTTCGTCCTGGGGACGTGGCCCGGAAGAGACGAGGAAGGGGTTGCCGACGGGGGCGAGGGGGAGAGTGTAGTCGGCTCACGAGATGTCCGGGCCGATATCGGAATCGCATTAGGACGACGCGCCACTTTCGCCCCCGGGAGCACCGACCCTTCCCCTCTCTCCTCTCCTCCATCTCTCGCTTTCTCTTTTTCTACCATTTTCTTTCTCTCTCGCCCTCCTTTTCTATCCTTTCTGCCTCTTTCCGTCGTCGTTTTCTGTCTCCTTCGTTTCCTCGCCTCCTACCATCGTTCCGTTCTCCATCCTTTTTCCATTCGCCGTAGCTTCGGAGATATCGAAAGGAACATTCACGACCACGCCTGTCGATTCGCTTCGACGTGCCTCGGGCCCGAAGCGACCTTCTCGTCCTAGCGAGTGCCAGGAGACACGTCGAGATTCGACGCGCTTCTTTCCCTTGTATGCTCTCGGGAGGACGTAGAGCATGAACGAATTAATTATTCCGCTCGAATTATTGTTGTTTTTGTTGTTATTGTTATTATTATTCGAATCGAACGAATTATCTGTTCGTTCCTTCGTTTGGGGGCTGTTAATCGGTCGACGCGCTTCGATAGCGAATTGGCAATTCCTCAAAACTAATATTATTGCTGTAAAGTAAGAACGGATTGATTCTTATATACCTCAAAGCGGGGATTTGCAACACGACGCTTTTGAACATCTTCGGTTCTTTCTACGACTCGATAAATGAATTATTCCGCTTCTAACGTCATCGTCATTATTATTATTATTGTAATCTGGTTATCGTCGTTCTTCGATCACGGAATGGAAGTTCGTTCCTCCGTTAATTCGCCGATTCGTCGAATTCCAACGGAATCCGCGCGCTTCGATAGGAAATTCGAAATTCCTGATGGACGTACACGTGTTCAGCGATGTAGCCTACCGATGCTCGCTATTAACGCGATAAAGTAAGAAAGACGAGGTTCGCGGCTACCTTAAAGCGAGGACACGCAACCCGACGGCGTTATCTCTCGCTGCCTAGCCGATAAGAATCCTTATAAAATTCCTTGCTTGCACAGGAAAATGAGGTCTACCGCGGACTCGACCTGCTCAAACATCCTTATCGAGCGGGTCCACGCCGCTTAACCCTCTCGATTATGGTTCCTCCTTCAATTTCGTATGCTCGCGCTCTTTCGAGCACGAACTACGCGTTGCCTCCTCCATCGAGGGGGCTAGGAGGGAGGGAGGGGGGGAGTAAGTTGAGAGATAAGGTCGAAACGAAGGAGAAAAGGTAGGAGGAACGATAAAACGCGAAAGAGGAAGCTGCCGGTGAGACGCTCCAAGGCAAAGCCGATTAGGATTCTGCTTCGGATCGACAGTTTGTGCCTATCTTCTCCTCCCCTCGCCCATCAGGGTCCATTCTGGATTTCCAGGTTCCTCCTGCTCTGCGATAGGGTAGAAAAGCTCGTCTCTTTTCTTCTCTACCGAATTGAATTCTACGTGTCGTTTCCCTGTCGAGACTTCGATCGTTTAAAGATTGACAACGCGGTATCTCGAATCTAATCGGAAGCACAGCGGAAGTTTCAAGTTTTTCTGAAGCGACATTAACGATTCGCGAGGTTTCGCAACGTCCGAGTGTCGTTTGGAACTTTCAATGTTCGACGACTGGCTAAAATTTTGTAGGAAATTTAGGAAATATCGGAATATATATCGTAAATAATCGCGAAATTAATTAAATTAAAATGCGAAGCTTTGCGGCACCCGGCTCATTCACCGGATCTTCCGCCAACCGACTCTCATTTTTTAAAACAGTTGGAAGAGTTTTTACGGGCCGAAAAATTCCATATCAGAGTTTGTCGATTCTACGGATGAGAATTTCTTTGAGACAGGCATCGACGCGTTAAAATCTCGTTAAGGAAAGTGTATCGAAGCAAACAGAGCATATCTTGATCGAATATGCAGCTGTTTAAAAAAGATACGCTGCTTTATACATTCGCTCGATAATCCGACATTTCACGCGCACCAAGAGTTCTCCTTTCCAGCCGCCAGTTCGTTACATCAAATCGCGATGTTAGCGATAAGAGCGAGCGGACACCCAACGAAATCCCATCGAACCTCTAAGAAATTCTTTTCGTAGTTCGAGCGTCCATAACAGGACGCGACGTCGATCGTAAGTAGTACGAGTCAATAATTACTTAGGAAAGATTTCCAACCTCTGAAATTCGACGTAAAAACCGAATCGGAATGTCTTGAACCGGGTAAAAAATCGCGCGAAGAGACGACGGGGGTAGAAGGAAAGATTTTTCCCAGCTCTGCCGTTCTTCCCGATGACCCTAATCGGTTCGAACCTACCGAAGCAGGGATCGGTCGCGCCTATTACCGACTCTTACTACTCGCTCATCCCCTCTTCCAATTATCGTCGAGCACCAGCGACGCCGGCCGAGAATCGAAAAACTCCGTGGAAACGGAAAGAAAAGCTCTCGGTGTCTCTTCAACGATTGCGGCGTAATTGTTCGAAACAATGGCGGGATCCACGCTCGATAAATCCAAAGGACATCGACTGCGTCTCCGGTCGCAACCCTCGTCGGTGGGTGGATCTTTCCGCGATATATTTTTCCTTTTCTCTCTCCCTCTCTCTCTCCCTCTCGCAGACACGACGGGAGACGCGTGCGTATTACGACGTACGTGTGGCGCTCGGTCTCCGACAGCCTCGCCTCGAGGTCTGGCTCGGTTGGACTCGCTCCTGCTGCGGGCGCGCACACGTGGGGGTAGAGCGAAGGGGAGCGCGCATCCATCTAGGAAAAGAAGGTGGATCGTTGGATTGGAAAGGTGGAGGTGCGTCGACTCCGAGGGTGGGGCTGCGTTCGAAGAAGACGAGCTCTTTGGGGGAGGTTGGGGGCGGGGGAGCGAGGGAAGATTGATCTGGCCGCTCTCGTATCCCTCCGATACGCGCTTTATTCCTTCCTCCACCTACGGTGTCTGCGTCCTTTTTTTTTCCTTCTCGATATCGCCAGTTGGAGAGAGACGGAGCGGCCAAAAAGGGAAAAGTGGAAGATGATCCTCTTGGTCGAGGAGGTGGCGGGGGAGGAGTAAGAACGATAATCGTGTAAACCGCCGCACCTGCGAGCTTAAGAACAACGTAAACATATTCGCAAGGATCCTTCTTACGACGACCACTTACGATCTTGCGACGACTCGTGATCTCTTCGCCAGTGACGTATTCGAGACGCTCCGGCCCCCGATCTTACGAGATTCTTCGGTAAAATTCGGTCGAATGATCGAGAAAAGATGCCTTTTAGAAAATAGCTTGTTCGGAATGTGATTAAGTCTTTTAGGTTGTTTTTATGAAAAACGTTTCGTTGGGGAAGAACGAAATTACTTTCCGAACGATACGACGATTTTAAATCCGGAGGAAGACGAAGGATATCGCAGGGATCGACGCTTTTTTTTTTACTAAAAATACGAAATGCCACCGAAGTTCCGCGTCACTACCTAATCCTAGCCTCGCTTACTCTAGCCTTCGATGAATGCGCGTCGAGATTGAAACTTTCCGGACAATCGATCGAAATTCGCCAGCAAAATTCGATAAAAGTAAGCACAAGAACGGCAACAATGGCAACGGAGAGGCCGTATAAAAATTGCTCGTAAGAAAGGATCCTGCGCGTTTGAGAGAATCTATCGATCGGATAATCGCGCGCCACGCGTCCCGTCGCCAATATTTCCAGGATCGTATTTTATTTTCGGGTAAGTATTATTTATGCGTGGTGAGTCGGAGTCTCGCGGTGCGCGATGGAACGAGGTCGCCGCCATTAACAAATGGTTACGCGTGGGGCATTAATGGCGCGCCGAAACAAGAAATATAATGTATAAGCCTGCGTTCGTTGTGTGGAATAATCGTAAATAACGGTTATCGGCAAACTTCGCGACAATTTATGGTTGCGCGTAACCAGATATGCTTTCGCCGACGCCGCGAATACCGCATATATTTGACGCTTAACGTTACCGAACGTCATCTAAACATTTTTCGCGGACGCTCGGTCGTCTTCTTGGATCCACGACGTGCGCGAGAAATGCCATTACCGTTTCGATGATCGTAAAATCAACGTTTCATTGCTCTCAGTTCCTCGAGTTTCTCTTTCTTCGTTAATTCCGTAAAAGCTGCTTTCAACTTTAAAGAAATCGATCGTCGTTATAGATAAAACGAATTAAATCGATCTAATAAATTCAACCGTCGTATCCAAGTCGAAATGGTTGTTCGATATGCTTTGGACAGACGATTATAAAGTGTTCAAAATGTTTCGAAGGATCCGTTCGTTTTTGGATCGAAAGAAACCAATACATTTTCGATATTTACCGGACGATGTGATTTCCATCGTTAGAAGTTGAGATGATAAATATTTGACGGAACTTTTGCGGTAGATCCGATGTATTGTCCGGAAAGTTCGTGCCGATTTAGAAGAAAATTTTTTCTTTTTTTTGAAGGAATGAAATTAATTATATAATAAAAATATAATACAAGTAATAAAATGATAAATAAATTTAACCCAATATTATAAATTCGTGCTCATTCAAGTTACCATGACGCGTGATAGGAAGAATTAAGGAGCGCTAGGAGAAGTCAGCGGATGGTCTCGGATGGTCTGCGACGCCACTGGTCGGCAAGGATCATAAATCGAGTTCGGTTGGCGTCGGTGAATCGCGTTCAAGGAATATTTAACATAAAATTGAATTTGGATATAACGAGGGGATCGTGGACGAGTAAAAGAAGGAACAGATAGAGAAGGAGAGAGAGAGAGAGAGGGAAAAATCGAAGCGAGAGAAGGAAGGAGAAAAAGCGCAGTTGCTTACAGGACGCGGTTCTCTTCTTCCCTTCGTTCCTTTGCCCTTTCCTCTCCCTCTCTCTCTCGCTCGCTCGCTCGCTTTGTCTTTCAATCTTCGGCATCCCCTTACAGAAATTATTGTTCCTAGAACGAAGAGAAGAAGGGAGACGGCGGATTTCCACGCGTCATTACGCAAGGATCGAGTCATGAAAATCGGCAAATCGAGCGGCGATTATTCAAACGAAACCTTTAACAAGATTCCCGCCAATCAACTGCCGTAGTAACGATCCCCGTCGACCGGCAAAGAGATCCTTTTGCGCTCGCTATTAACCTACGAGGAAGAAGCTCGACCGACGGAAAGGAAGAAAGGGTTCGTCAATTTTTCCGCTTTGCTTCGGCCCCTGCGCGGAAATGCGCCTAACGACATTTTTCATTACGCCATCCCTGCCTTCGCTCGAATATTCCTATATATTAAAATAAATATATTCTTTCTACATATTATATATATATACATTCATGTATGTTAAAATAACAAAATAAAAAGATTTTTATAATAATAAAAATCTTATCGTACGATAGACGACACCAGGCGACTAGAAAAGATGAAAGAACGACGTTCGACTCGAAATCGTATCGAAAAGGAGAAAAATGACGGCGAATGGTTTAAACAAAAATGGAAAGGAGAGAATGAGAATACGCTGGGTGGACTAAAAGGCGCGTATTCGGCTTTCCCGACGCCTCTCTCGTTCGCCTCTTCCATTTCCTCTCCTGCTTTTTTCTTCCTTTTTTCCCTTCTTTCTTTGCCGTCTCCTTCGCTTCCTGCGCTTTCTCGCTCCTTTTTCTCCTCCTCCTCCTCTCTCCCACTCCAGCTCTCATCCCCGTTTTACCCGGGCGATCGCAAATTTATTCCGTCGAGTCGGCGACGGCGTTGGGCGGAATCGCAGTACTTTATACTCGTGGAGAATCGATAGACAGCAGCGCGCGGATATGGAAGCACTATATTTTCCTTCGTCGCACCTCCGAGGCTCTCTCGCGGGCCCTCTTGTCAATAAAGTGAGCATTTTCCTGGCACGGAGTTTCATTATTTCTTTGCCCGCGTTGTCGACGCCGACGAGGACGAGACGAGTCCTCCAGGATCGCTTTCTTTTTATCGACAGCCTTTCGCGCGAACGACCGTGCCTTCTCTTCTCGATCCGGATGCATAATTGGGATGTAGTTTACGGATTCCAAAGGCAATCGCTTCGTTCTCACTACGTTCTATCGTGACACTCGGCTACGTTCGTAAAATAACGTACGAGATAACGTAAATAGCGCAATTGCGTTTTTATTTTTGCTCCTTTAATCTCTAGTCTATAATTTTCCGTTCTAAAAAATCTCTGGTTTTATCGAGGTTAGGCTACCAGTTTTTTTTTTTTTTTTTTAGGAAACG
>JAITYT010001368.1:95932-106974 GCA_025433975.1 Liostenogaster flavolineata
CCCAGAATATTATTTCAAAAACACTATCGTCGATGTCGATCGATCAAAAGCACCGTCCGTGCTTGCCGCAAAGGGCTAAATTCTCGGCCGTTCGCGAGAGTAGGCGTCGCTTGAACGGCGACAGGACGCGATCGAGGAATGATCCGAGAAAGTAGGAAGGATGTAAAAGCAAGGCAAGGCGCTGACGAATCGCTCGATTAACGGCGGCGTTGGCCGGAAGAACGGCGCGTCCTTTATGAGAGATGCCAGATGACGAGGAGGAGAACGATGACGCCGACGAAAGCTTCGGGGATGATAGCGGCTTGGCACCACGCCGTGCCCTGCTGGATGCCTCTCGATATCCCGTTGAGACACGACAATTCGTATAACTCGTGGGCTTTTCAACGTTCGTCGATTCAACCGACCGCGACGACGAAGACGATTTCGAGCGCGGAGCGCGTTTCACCCATCCTTTTACGCCGATCGCGTGATTCCGTTTCGCGTGGGAGGCACTGAAAATCGCGCGCTAACCAAAGATACTCCTTTGCATTCGTCGGGCAACGACGGATATTCGCTCGAGACTCGATGCAAAGATTTTTATGCGAATTAGCTCGTTTCAAAAATAAAATAAAAAATTAAATTAAGCGTACAATGATGCTCATACTGACATACTAACATAGTACATACTAGTATGTAGTATCATTTTTGAATTTAAAATTCGAAAACATTGGCGGAAAATGGGTCAAGGAATCTTTTTCTTTTTTTATCGTTGAATCCACTTTTGACGTGGATCAGAGGATTTTACGCAGGATTAATTGGAGATCTTGATCTTCTATTTCGTTCGAGGGATTTTTAAATTCTTAGATGGGAAGAAGCACGACACGACTGCGGCTGATAAATTAATGCGTACTGCTTTACGTTTCTTTAAAAGAAAAATATATATTGCTTTAACTTCAATTCGACCAGTACCGTGCTAAGTTTTTACTCAAAAATCTATGAAAAAAAGAGGGAAGAATTTAATATTTCGAATGCGTTCAACTTTCAATTTGTATAGGTAAGTACAGCGTTCCTAAAAATTTGACTACTTTCATTTCATTTTATTATATTATCTTGTTAGTCTATTTTTTTACATTAACAGGAAAATTTTTGAAACTAGCTGATCTACTTCATTGTAAAACATCTGGCAACCCTGACAACGTCGATCGTTCCGATTCATTCTTCAATGGCCTATGACGCGAATAAATTATCCTAAAAGTAAGAAAAAAAAAAAAATAAAACTTTCCATGGAAAGAATCGATCCTTCCGAACGAAAACATGGGATCGTGGACGCGTCGTCGCTGTATAATCGTCGTCGTCCTTATGGTTATCCTTCTTCCACCGTCCATTCCCATATTTGTTTCGCCCACGGTGTCATTCGACGGAGTTCGCCTTGTCGCCCGTTGTAATCCTCCCCCATTTCTATTTTTCCTCGGCCGGCCACCTTTCGTCGCCGATCACTCCCGGTGTCGTTCTATTGTTTCTCCGTCTCTTTCTCTCTCGCGACGGCTCTTTTCTTGCCTTTCCTCCTCCGCTCCTCTATTTCTGAGTGATTACGGTGACGCTGTAATTTAGTTTACAGCCGCGAACGAACGTATTGAATTCGAGACAAGGAAAGGGGTTGTAATTTTTGGTCGAGCGCTATATAATCTGTCGTCGACGCCACCCTTGACGATCCTCTTTTTTTTTCTCTCTCTCTGTCTGTATGTTCGTCTCTCTCTTTCTCTCTATTCTTCGTTTTCTCTTCCTTTTCTTCCACGGTAGGTTAGCCAGTGTTTTTTTTTCCTTCGTCGTTAATGACATCTCGCTAATCGTTGCCATTGAACGTATGACCGTCATCTGTCGTGGCGGCGGTTGACGCACGCCCGTGTGACTTGACTCGCGCAGAAGGAAGGAGGAAAAGTTTGAAACCGCAATTAACACTAACTAACCGTACCGGCGTATCACGTACACTTATTCGTACTCGTTTTTATGTGCTCGATAATCCGCTTATATTCTTTTTTTCGATAATTTTCTTACGGATCGTTTGGACATGTCTAGAGATAAAAAAGATAAGCTTACGTACCGAGTAGTATGAGATTTGTTTACTTATCGTCGAAGTTGATTTTTCTTCGATTAATTCTTCAAACCGATACTGCATTTTTTAGATTTGTTTGAGAATTGCCGTTAGTGTGTTACACTGTTCAGTCGCTTATTACGAGCTAGAGAATCTCCGATAAAGACTCCGTTGCTATTTAATTTATTGACTGGTCGTGATAAACAAGGCAGAAGATGAATATTTATCAGTAAAAAGAATAATTAAGAACGACAAAAAATTGACAAATTGCTAAATCCGATTATATAAGAAATTACACAAAGTCAGATCCCGTTCTCTCGATTTCGTTCTCTCGATTTTGACGTTAAAGGTGCACCCAACAAAAGTTACAGATCAAAATGAAACATACTTGGTTCCATAAAGTTCCTTCAAACATAAGAAAGATGTTGCGTGAAATTTACGGCTAAGACATGCGATACTTTTTCCCCAACCTGATATATCGTTATAATAAATTTAGAAGAAAATATTTTACGCATTTCGCTTTTATTTATCATCTTATACTAAATCTTTTATGTTTATAAATATTAAAAAATGTGACTTTCCGAACATTAGATTAAAGTTTCCGAGGAATCCGCGCTTCCTTTCTCATCTTTTCCATTTGCGTTACGAGCCGTGAATCGCACAGAAGTCCGCAAAAACTGGAGGAGCGGAGAACGAAGATCGACGAGAATTTCAAAAACGACACGTTTACGTCTTCGTAACTGACAAGCAACTGAAAACAGCAGCGAAAGACCGATGGAAGGAAAGGAGAAGAGAAGGTGGACGAGTAGTCCATGGCTGGTTCTTTGGCCACGAGAAACAATTCCGGCTGGAAGTAAAACGATAGGTATCGCTTGTTTGGAGAATCGTGGAAGAACGCTCGGTGCGCGTACGTCGGCTTTGTTTTCGAAAGGGTCGCGGCGCGCTCGTATCTTCCTTGCGCTTCCCGGTGCGCTTGGAGCTCGGCCAAACGGCCCTGCGGAACGTTAAGGCCGCCAGACTCTGTTTATTTACGAATATTTTCTATCTGGCGCGTACGCGTACGCTCGCTCGACTTATCACGAGGGAAGACGTTTACTCGGGCGATATCGCGTGGAATAAACGGAGCTCTGCGCGGAGCCACGCGAGATACATCGAGATCGCCATTCTCCCAAGTTAATCGTCGTTAATTTTAAAATAATTAGCAATTTAGTCGCTGGTGATTACCGAGAAGGTAACCGGGCAAAAATAATGAGTAATTTTACAATTCGAAGATGTCATTTTATAATACGCTATTCTAAATCCCGAAGTTTGATGTTACTATCGAATCGGACCGCCTGATCGAGCGATCGATCGCTACCAAACCATCAAATAAAAGTAATAAACGATATGTGCTTCTGAACCAATTTCACCTTCTTATGCATCGTTCGATAGCTTATGAAAAGAAACCATGTTCTACCAAGTTTCGGCTCTCTATCCGAATGGGGAGGGTAGGTATACCGTAAAACGTAATTTACAATTGCAACTCGAACATCTTGCGAAGTCTTTGCTCCTATAAGATGTCATTTCCAAGACTGAAACAAACACTGAGTTTTTTTATTCCTACCGAATTGGATCGCTTAATCTAACAATCTATCAGAAGCCCACGGTTTGGACTAATTCACGATGTTAACTCGTGAACAACTTCTCGCAGACTGGACATTGTCCGATCATTACCAAACCATCAAACGAAAGTAAGAAAGAATAAGTGCTTCTGGTCCAATTTCGCCTCCTAAGGTATCATTCGATAGCTTACGAAAAAAACCCATGTTGTACCAATTTTTCTACATTCCAACGCGCTACTCCAAACACTGAATTTTGATCTTCCTATCAAATTCGAGCGCTTAGTCGAACAATCAATCGATCACCAACTTACTCTTTGCACTATATATCGATCGTTCGCTCTTTCACCAAATATCTTCCTGCGACTTGAAACTTCCCTTTGAAGAGAAGTTCGAACGATCGTGTGGAACGACGAGACGTTACGTGACCTCGCGGCATCGTTGAATCGAAGCAGATAGGCGTCTTTGCTTTCTCGATCGCTTATTTACGTACGTAAGCGCGTAAACGCTCGAGAGACCAGCTCGTGGACGCATGCGAGCTCTTAGTAGCCTGCGGTGCGTCAGGTGGTCTCGTTCTCCGTTTCCCACGGACTTCAGCCTTTATTATATCATTCGATCACAATGCACATCGAAACGTCTCCGGATCGAGCGCGGAGAAGCGACGCACCTGCAGCCGGCTGCAGCCTCGACTTCCGCCGTGAAATAACATCGCCGCGGTAAGAACAGCGCCTACCACCGTATCTCGACACCACCCTGCCACCAACCGCCGTCGTTCCCGAGCCATCGTCACCACGGCCATCGTCGGAACGACGACGTAGACCGCGTAGACGACGGATGCCGCATAGCGATCGAAGATTATGCGAGCGCCTCTCGACGAGATCCTTCGTCGCGATACGCTCGACCTGCCAGAATTCGTACCGTGATGTACGCGCGTAAGGGTGACGACCATTTTGCTCCCTATTTTTTCCGTCCTTTTGACAGGAACGAGCTGACACATCGGTTGATAAGTTTCCGCTCTGACAGACAGATGGCGCCACAAATACAAAATTAATAATTTTGTTAGAAAATGTTAACCTTCGAAAGATAGCTGTAAAAATGTCACGATGATCCGACGTTTGGTTGAAAAGTTACAACGGTTTTAGCGAAACGAAAGAATTTCGTGCGTCGATAAAACATTGTTTTTTGATGGAAAAGCATGGGTTGGGATCGCCAGTTCGACTTCGAAATGGTCAATTTCACCGATCGCCTCGAAGCCACGACGGTATCCTTGAGAAGCGACGTCGCTCGCTTTCTCGCGAGGGCGCGCCGTGCGCAGGCGCGGGCGCGAAACCGCAGCGCCCTCTCGATTAGGCGGGAAATTTAAATAATGACGGAGGAGCGCGGCGGTCACTCTCGCCGGTCAATTTCGCATTATGTAAACCGTGCGAGTAGAGGGCGTATATTTCACGTGGAAGCAGCGGCTGCGGCGGTACGGGTGTTGTCCGCCGCTTAAAGGCTGATTTACATGGGCCACGAAATGCCATAATTTAGGCAGGAACACGTAACGACAGCTGCCGCCGCCTCGCGATTCCGCCACGCGCTTTTGCCTCTCCGCTCTTTCGTATTTCTCTTTCGAGCTCTCGCTCGTCAATCGAATCGAGAATTCGCCGCTCCGTTCTTCCCTCGACCGCAAGCGTTTAACGCGATCGTCTTGAGAGAGAGAGAGAGAAAGAGTAAAAAAATGAAAGCACGACGATCTTACGTACTATACAAGCGCACGAAAACGTGGAACGAGCGCGTTCTCGCGTGCGAACTCGTCGCGACCACCGTTACGACACGAACGTTCTTATTGAATTAATGCCTTCGACGTCTTCTCGAGTTCGTCGATTTTGTCGAGCCCACGGTGGAGCTCTGTATTTTTTCCAGCAACAAGCGTGAACGAGCGGTAAGTGAGATCGTTCAGGTAGGATCGATGCTTCTCCGACTTTCGATCAGATTTTCGTAGAAATAAAAATATCATTTCTCGGTTGGAATTCTGAATGGTCGAAAATCGTTCGACGCGTGGACCAACTCTATTGGGATTAGATTGCGAACGAAACGCAGAAATTTTTGCTGATTCGTGTTTTTAGGTTATACACGCATCTCTATATCTAGAGGAAACGCCATCTGTAGGGAACTAGGAAACATCGCGGGACTGGCCAGTATATTATAGTATGAATCGTCGAATAGAAAGGTTGTATCGAGAGTTTGTCGTAATAAAGAATAGAGGGATATAAATTAAGTGGTGCCCCGAAGTATTTATTCCTAAAACACAAGCTACGCCTTCATCTGACGGCGTGAACCACCGGTGTGTCACACTGAAAATTTTTCAATCAAATATACTTATTTTCGATATTTCGATAATACATATTGTAATACATAAATACATAATATATTTATGTATTTTGAAAATTGGGTTCGACTAAACCGCAAACTAAATATTGCACATGCACTGCTCGTGATAAACTTACCGGAAAATTCACCGTCAACGACGATGAAAACAAGCAAACGAATCCCTTCGGAAGATCAAAATAACTTAGAACCACGCTGAAGCGTTCCAAGTTCGACCTGTTGACCCTGTCGAACCCGTTGAACGATACCGGAAGTTTCTTTCGCTTCAGAAAATGGTGAAAAGGTTCTACGTTTTCCAGCGTTGGAAGACTACGTTGTAGAAATCCATGGGATTTTAAAATACCCATTACGGGATTGCCATTATCGAAATTTCGATATCGACACGCTACATCCGGAGTGTCCGACGAACGAAGGAAGCATTCGATTTTTTGACGCGCACGTATCTCGCGTATGCTGTGCATTGAGCAATCCAATTTCCTCGCGTCATGTGGGCCAACCTCGCCTTTCCCACACTTCGCATCTCGCAGTCGTTCTTCCTTCTTCTCCTCGTCCTCCTCGTGCCTCTTGCTCCTCTTCTTCGGCAGTTGCCTCTTCTCTCTTTACTTCTTGCATCGGCATTCCCGGGTTTGCAACCCTGCAATTTTTCTCGAGCCCTTTGCCAGCTAATTCTAGGGCTTCGAAACGCATCCTCGAGAAATCGTACACCATCCGGGCCGCAGGAAGGAAGGAAGGAAGGACCGGGCGGTTTGAAGCGCGAAGGGAGAGGCGACAGCAGGATGTCTGCGTTCTAAACAATTAAAACGCGCGGACGAATCCTTGCGGCTTTTCGCCGAAAAAAAGACCACTAGGTTCGTCGTGTTTTACGACGTAACGCGAACCGTTCGGGAGGCAGTCGTTATTATACGCGATATTATGAATTTCGGCGATTCGGACGCCTCGGTTAGCCTCGGCCACTCTTCACCGATTTATCATCGCGAGCTTGATCGTTAAAAAGCAATCGCGCGACTCGTGCCGCGTCTTCTATCGTTCTTTATCGAGCGAATAAATCCCGATGAAGAATTTATCGAGATTAACTCTGATTGTATGTACTTAAACCGAAGCTCGAGCCGCGAATTGTCTTCTCAACGATTCTCTTTAATTTCTACCACGCGAAAAATAAGTCGTTGCTGCGCTCGATCGGTTCGATATATTAGATTGGTGCGTATGGAATGTCGGATTTTTAAGCGAATATATGAAACCGCGTATCTTTTTTCAAATGCTGTTTATTTAGCCCGTTGACCAGCGTAGAAATCAATAATAAATGTAGCAATAATAAGCTAATCAAGTATAAAAAGCTGCGTAATTAAAAAGGGAATTCCCCGGTTAACAGGTTAAGCAAAATGTGCTCCGTTTGCTTCGATAATGCTTTCCCCAACGATATTTTAGCGCATAGATGCCCGTTTTAAAGAAATTCTGATCTTTGGTATCGATAAACTCTGCTATGGAATTTTTCGGACTGTCTTCGTTCTCATGCCGTTCAGCTTGTAAAATGTTGGCGAAAGATTCGGTGAATAGGCTGAGTGCTGCAAGATTTCATATCTTAATTTATTTAATCTCGCAATTATTTATGATAAGTATCGAGCCATTAGTTCGCGCGATATCCACTTATCCACTTTTTTCACCTTTGAAAGCTTTAACAATGTTGGACAAGTGAAGATACGCTTCGAAAAGTTCTTCGATAAAAAATTATAGGACATTTTCAAAAAGGGAATCGAGTAACTGCCTTTACGTTGGCAAAAAGTGTAAGAAAATGATGGAAATTATTGGGTTGTCCGGAAAGTTCGTGCCGATTTTGGAGAAAATATTTTCTCTTTCTTTGAAGAAAAAAAATCAATTATATAATATATATATATATATATATATATATAGTTATTTATTTTATATATATAATAAAATAATAAATAAATTAAAAAAAGAAACCGGAAATCGGCACGAACCATCCGGACAACATAATATTTTCTTGATTTGTTTAGAAGACAAGCGTTCGCGTATAAAGAAAACGCGACATTTCGTATGCATCGCCTAATAATATTGTATCAGTTAGTGGCTCTCTCGTCTCCCGTTAAACATCGAAAGAAGCCGGAATAGCGTAGGCTTCTCCGCGAATCCTCGAGGCAGTAAATCGTCATGACCTTAATCGTCGCATTTTCTCACGAATCCACGAATTTCCTATAATTTGCCACGCAATTTCAGGAGAACGATAGCGGCCCGAAGAAGCCCGGATTATTATGATCGGCTTTAAATTGTACGTTTACGGTTCGCGATTACGATTTATGCGTTACTCGAGTGTACGACTTCTCGATCGCGTGCCTACTTGCAACGCGAACTTACGCGCTAGCGAACGTACGTCGTGTCGATTTATCGAACTTGTTCACGCGTCCATCCGGACGCGTTTTATTAATGAAATTCGAAAGAATTTGGATCTCGGTTTCTCGAAGGTGCTCGATTTTCACGCGACTTCGGCCAGTGCCGAAAATGTCCCACCTTTTTTTCTACGTCACATTGAATAATTAAAAATTAAAGGTAGATTTCGCGTTTAATTAAATACTTTCACAAAATTCTGTTATCGACTTTACGCACTTAATTAAAATTAATCTAATTGAATAATAATAATACAATATAATAAATTATAAATAATAATACAACATTAAATAATAATTAATTTAAACAAAATACGCATGCGATTAATTAAAATAAATCTAATCGGTGAAATTTTTATCCTATATAAATTAAGAACAGAATTTCTGTGCAACATGGGTTTTTTAACTCGCTTAAAATTCCGTGCTTCGAAGAGTCAGTGACGCAACGATCTTCGCGAAATTCGCGCGGCTCTCGAACTCGTTAAGGTGCGAACGTTCGACGCGGTTCAGCGGCAACGAAACGCGAGCGCTCATCTGCGACGGGAGAGCACGTTGTATCGGCTTTAATCGTTCGTACGGAAGTAGGTCGAAAGGCGGATAAAGGGAGAAAATTAATTTCCTCGCGATGACGAGGCTGCTTGTGTCCCTCGGTGGACAAAAACGCTCCCCCCCTCGTCGATTAACGGTGTGTACTCAGCTTTAAGGAAGATGCCTCTCGAGAAGGCTAGGGTGATTCGCGACTGGAACACTGGGTCAGTCCAGCGGCGTCTTATCGAGTTCCGTTCCTTCTCTTTTCTTTCTTTTTTTCTGGCAGACTCCGTCGCGAAGACGAACGTTTACGGAAGAGGAAAGGAGAGATCGAGATTGCGTTATTTAAACGCAGATAATTTCGATTAACGATTCTTATTGTTATCGTTTCTCGGACGAACGTCGAATCTCGTTCGATACTTATTAATAATTCAATACTTATTCGATTACTTACTTAATTGTCGTAGAACACGATCGACAATTTTACAATCGTTTTCTAACATCGCATTCGTTTGTGTTTTCGATATTCTGCTTTCAATCGAACTCGAGAGTTATATTTTGCTTAGAATTTGATCGTTGGTATTCGACAATTGATTTTTAACTGGGATCTTCAAGAAACTATTCGCACGAAATTATCGCGGATTTATTGAGATTTCTTTGATCAAGCTAGACATTCGCTCTTCCGTATTAATTCCCCAATTTCGTTGGTCCTCTTTTCGATTCCGTTTAGCCGACGATTGGCGGTAATCGTTCGTCGTTCAGTCGTGTCTTCGCTACATCGAAGTTAATCGCAAAAGACAGATTGTAAATCACGAGCAACAGTCGATTCATCGTTGTAACCCTCGAAACTCGCGTGGAATTTAAACGTTCGTAAACTAAGGACGAAAGCTTCCGGCATCGTTAAATTTGCATACTTATAAGCATTCCAATTTTCCCTGCTTACATTGCGGAATGTCCCGAAGGTTCTTACACGTTTTGCAAGTGAGACGACATCGCGAGACAAACGCAAGTAAAAACATTCCTAAGTAAACGACTTCGCGACAGCGCGCCGAAAAATATTAATAATCGATAAATCGATTCTTTCGGGTCACACGTTGATTTATCGGCATTTTACCAAATAATTTAGGTTTTTTCACGGAATTGCATATACGTCTTAATTCTATAACGTCTCCAAGACAAGCAATATAAATATTTGTGACAGATGCTAGTATCATCGATCTAAAAAAAAACGAAATAAATTCTGTGAGAACTTTCCGACTCTCATTTTTTTTAAACATTTAGAACAGTTTTTACGGGCTAAACAAATCCATACGAGAGCTTATTGATTCCAAAGATCAGAATTTCTTTAGCCAGTTAAGTCTGTTTGACGTGTATACTCGTCGTAAAAAATATAAAATTCTTGCTTTAAATAGATAATGAATAATAATATAACAAATTAAAAAAATTGAAAACTAATAAAATTTTACGCTAAAAGTCGTTGCTTCATTTTAATTCCGCGCACTGCGAGAGATTTTTAAAACTGAATTCCACGCTTAACTGGTTAAGACAGGCATCTGTGCTTTAAAATCTCGTTGGGAAAAGTGAATCGAAGCAAGACGCCTTTCGAGAAAATATTCGCTTATCGAATACTCGTATTTATTCGAAAATTCGCTCAATAATCCGGTATTTCATACGCACCGACCTAATGTCGCGAATAAAGAGACGAAAGACGCTGAATTTCTGTCGCGAACGTCGAGAAGGACAATGGAGGCTGCTCAAAACGTAGGGAGGAGTCGATGCGTGCTGGCCGCGAGTAACGAGAGTAAGTGGAACCGAAGGAGTGGTGCGAGGCCCCTTCGTTTCGCCATCGTTTCGTGCGGAACCGCTAAGTGGACTTTGCGGCATGGACCGGTGTGAATCGCCATTTAAACGTGATAAGGACGACCACGAAAGAAGTGAAAGTGAATAAGTGCTCGAGACGAAGAAGTTCCTCCGAAGATCGCGATTTCATTCGTCCACGTACGTGCTTTAACGCGTTGATGTCGGTTAGCACCACCGGTGGTGTACGAGCGGATCTAATCATAGTTTTTTTTTTTT
>JAITYT010001371.1:51723-63844 GCA_025433975.1 Liostenogaster flavolineata
ACTGTTACTTACCAGAAAATAAAAAGAAACTCGGCAGAAATCGTACCAATGATTCCAACCGATACGTACGCTGTATTCCATTCGATCGATGAAGTTCTACGTAATTACGATGTACATTATTTCGTTTTCGATTAGTCATTTCGTTTATTCGCGTTCTTTTTCATGCTTTTTTTTGGAACTGTTGGAAAAAAAAGAAATTACTTTCGGAAAAACCTAATATAATCGCGCTATTGAACGACAAGGCCGCGCGTTAATCGAGCAATCGGATGTCGCCTCGTTCGAAATAAAATCTGTCGCTCGTCGTCGACAGAGTGCAAAGCACCCATTAAGGAGGCTTCTCGTTCGAGACAAAAGGACCAGTCGTCGTTCGATGACGAACCTGGTCGCTTGCTCGCCCGCTCGCATACCTGTTTACCCTCCCGTTCGCCGTCGACGTCTCGAGTCGTGCTATTTTGATCGTTCGATCGAAGGCCGTCGCGAATAATTTTGCAGAAAATAGCTTGCTATCCTTGATCAAGGGAGAGAAAACGCGCCGCCTCTCGTTCCATCTTCTCGCTACTTGGGAGAGTTCGATCGCTCCTGTCCCGCGTACGTGCGCGTCGATATCGAATTCCCTATTTATGGCGAAACGGACCGATCCATCGCCCACACGTGCGTGGAAACGCTCTGGAATCGTCGAACGACTCGATTCGTCCTCCTTGCGATTTTCTTCCTCTCTTTCTATTTTTCTTTCTTTTTTTTACCGCTTCGAAATGGTATCGAACGCGAGCACGAACATTTCGAGACGATCCTTCATCGACGCACACGTGGTAATCGGACGAGTCGTCGGGCGACTCGACTCGTGCTTCTTCCAATTTTTTTTTCTATTTTTTTCTTTTCTTTTTTTTTACCAGAGTGAAGAAGCATCGGGCGCAGCGCGTCGATTTCGAATTCGAGGCGCGACGTCGTTAAAGTCGCGTCTAGCCACCGCCGTAATTATCGTCGCTCTAATTGGTACGCACGTCGTGATGAATTCGCAGCGACGGCGTTCACGAGGGACGATTTTCAACGGCGCCAAATTTTTCAGCGTCGAGACGTCGACACGCGGCTGTCGAACGCATCGCGTCGCGCCATGGGGATTCCCCTTGGGACGCGAAACGTATTCGCGAGTCGAGCCTCTTTCCTGGCATGGACGTTGATTCTAGTGGATATCGAGTCTTACGAAGGCGATGAGTAAGAACGCCTCTGTCGTTTCGTACGGTGATGACGTCAAGGCTAACGATGCGTTTTCGACGGATTGGACCCAAGAATATAATCGATTAAAGACGCGAGTAATCGAGGAGACCTTGGAATGATCGAGAAAAACGAAATATCCAAAATTTAATTCAAGCTAGGAGTGAGTCCATGAAAGTAATCGATTAAAGACGCAAGAAATCGAGAATATCTTGGAATGATCGAAAAAAAAATCAAAAGTATCAAAAATTCGATTCATGGTAGGAGTGGGTCCATGAAAGTAATCGATTAAAGACGTAAATAATCGAGAAAAATGATATACAAAAATTTTAATTCATGGTAGGAGTCGATCAATGATAGAAATCGATTCCGTAGAAATCGATCTTGATCGTGAATAATTTATCTTTCCGTTTGCACGTAAGAATAAGAAGGAAAAGAACCGAGAACGATCTCGATGTATCGAAGATAATATAAATATCGTAGCAATTATTAAAATTATTAAAATAATTCGTCGAACTCGCGATCGTTTCAACGATAAATGCGAGGCGTTCGATTTCATTGAAACCGCAGGCTCCTTCCGTCTTTCTCTCTCTCTCTCTCCCTCTCTCTCTCTCTTCTCAAAGAGGGCAAACGGTAAAAAGGAAGAAGCAAAGAATAAACGCCGACGATATAAGCCGAAAGTTCAAACGAAGTGTCCCTTTTCCAGGCCTCCTTTCTTCTTTCTCTTATTCTTCGGGCATCGTAGAATGAAACCGGAATTTCTCGACGGCATCGCCGTGAAAGGGAAAGCGACGCTTTGCCTGCGGGGCACGATCGCGTCAAGCGGTCGCGAACGATGAAAGAGCCACTCTGGAAACACAGGTAAAAGGGGAGGAGCAAGAGTAGGAAGGGAGAAAGAGAGAGAGAGAGAAAACTAGTGGATGAAACGAGAGCGAGTATCACGCCAGTCGAGCCTACCGCTAATCGGATCAGGAAATCTGATTTTTCGATTCCCATTTGGATTGTCTCTTTTCCGCTACGTTCTTCGCATGCTTCGACTTCGATTTTTTCTTTTTCTCCGTCTCTCTCTATCTCTCTCTCTCTTTCACTCATTTTCTTTTTCTCTTCTCTGCTTTCCTTAGGTATCTTTCTCTCGACGCGTCGACGGTGCGACCACAAAAAAACTCTTCGACTAAGGAGAAAAAAAAAGGTCGACAAAGGGACAAAATGGATGAAGTACGGCGAAGGGACGCTGTCGAAAGTTCCAAGTACAAGTAGAACTTGGAACAGCCGTCTCTCGATTCTCGTCGTTTGCGTCAGTGTCGCGTCGTTTTTCGACGAAAAACCCGTTACGTCGGTGCGCTTTCTTCGTCATTCTTTTCTCTCTCTCTCTCTCTCTCTCTTTGTACGTAGTTGCGTGTGTCCATGCGCGCTTAAATTGACGCGCAAATGTGTTGGTAGGAGAGCTCCTCCGGTACCCTCGCGGTATTGATTTTCTGGTACGATACGGCAACGGTAAGGTGGAGCCATCGCAGCTCCATCGTTGGCACACACCACCGCCATATTTGTTTCCCCCCGAAGAAGACAGCCGTGGTACTGCGGAAAGTGGATTTTTACGTTGGATTCGAAGTGGTTCGGGAGAATCGCGACGTCGACACGACGTGAGTACAAAACACCTTGATCCCGATCGATCGTTGCGATCGATCGACATCGATTTTCATTCGCTCTCTTCGCCTAATCACGTGGCGTGCAGCTCTCGTCCTTCTCATTTTCGCGTTGCTCTTGTCGTCGAAGTCGAAGTCGAAGTCGAAGTCGACATCGATCTCGTTCTCGTTCTCGTTTTCGTTGTCGTTGTCTTTAACACTGTCGTCGTCCTTCTTTCATTCGCTTCATTCCATCTTCGTTGAGCTTCGAATCGTCGCATCGACGCTCTAGTAGCGACGCTTCCGCCGTGAGAAAAGAAGCGCACGAAAAATCGTGTTATCGTAGGGAAGATTTTGACCGCGATGACGCTGCGTCAGCACGCCGAGACGCGCCGTAAACAACGTAAGCACTCGACGATGACAGGTGGTCGTCGTCGTCGATATCGACGTCGTTGTCGAGGCCTTGTCGCGTTGTGTTGTCGACGGTCTCGCACCTTTTCAATTTTCTCCACCTCCGCATTCGCGTCCTCCTCTTTCTCCTCCTCTTTGTCGTTACGAGAGTCACGGAAGACACTCGATTCCTCTTGTCGTGCATCGTTCGTGACCTTATCTGCGACGGAATCCGAGATGTTTTACGTGTGAGGAGAGCGGACGAGGAGAGATAGAGAGAGGCAGAGAGAAAGAATAGAGGCGAATGGAAATTGTAAATCCTCAAAATCAACCTCGTAGAACGACTAACTCGTCCTAAGCGTTTTGTTTCTCGTCGATTTTCTCGGTTTGAGCGTATTTGCGATGGAATTTGAGACGTTCTACGTATGAAAACAGCCAAGAAGACGGAAGTAGATGCAGAGAGAGAGAGAAAAGAGATAAAGGAAGTGATAAGTCTCCAAAATCAACTCGTCCAAAGCGCTTCGTATTTCATCGATTTACTCGATTCGAAGGTATCTGCTTCCTCGATTTTCCTTCATCGCCACGAACTAGAATCCTCGTTCTCATCGTCGTTGCCTTTTCTCTTCCTTTGTCCCCGGGTCCTTCTCGACCCTTGAACGGCGAATCGAGTTCGTCTCGCGTCTCGATGTAACAACGAACGGCGAAGCGGAATCCGTCCGTAGCTCGATGAAAGTTTGCCGATCGATTAGTCGCTTGATTAGTAGAGCGTGACACCATCCAGTAGCTCTACTTCGAGCGTAAAAGTGATCGTTGCCGTAGGATCGATCCGTCTGTCCTGTCTATTCCGGGCACTCGTGCACGTGTTGGCGATACGTCGTTCAATCCTATCGATTTGTGCTCTTCTAGTCGTACGTCGCGATTAAACGACGAATCAGATCGCCGAATAAAGAGGATCGACTGAGAATGGACGACAGAACGAGGAGAGAGAGAGAGAGAGAGAGAGAGAGAGAGAGAGAGAGAGAGAGAAATAAGGGATACAGCGGTCGAGATTGCCTACCAAGGAAATCGTCTCGTTTGTTTTATTCTTTTCTCCTTGGATGGTAACGACATTTTCTTGATCCTTGGATTGTGTTTCTTCGATCGATCGAATGGAAAATTTTTTAGAAATAATCGATAGTACCAGTAGTGATCGGTTTCATACTAGCGTATCGCT
Source organism: Liostenogaster flavolineata (assembly GCA_025433975.1). Lineage (NCBI taxonomy): Eukaryota > Metazoa > Arthropoda > Insecta > Hymenoptera > Vespidae > Liostenogaster > Liostenogaster flavolineata. The sequence continues at coordinate 56,161 of JAITYT010001371.1, forward strand.
TTTCTTTTTTTTTGTCTATTTCGTCTTAGTGTGTTAATCGAATAATAAGAGACGCTCCAAGTCGCTCGTAAACTCGACCAAATCCATTTGCAAATGTCCTTCGGCAGACTGAGAGAACTCGTATTGTTTTAATATTGCTTCGTACGCGCGAAGTAATATCGAGGACTAAATTTGACGTTTCAAATCGTTGATCGAGCCCAATAATGTAATTTAAAATTTCAATCTCTTTTCTGTTGTTCATTTCAATTCGTTTGTCTCGTTTCATGCATGGTTTCGAACGAAGAAAAGCAAGTTTCTCGCGAGAGTGTACAAAGAGAATAGAGAAATATAAAGAAATCGGCGATTTTGACGTACATTGTCGAGTCAAGTGGATGATCTCATCAGTTCTGGCTCGTTCGAGCGATCGAAAAGACGAGAGAAATCGCGCGCGACTCCGTCGCTTAAGCCGACGTAAGACGGTTACGCGTAAAGACACACAGATTCGTTCCTAGTCGGGTAAAGAGCGAATCCTTCCAACGATTCGTAATGCGCTGGTAAAGTGTTGCTTTGGACGCACGGGATTAAAGTAATAAGCTTTACTTGGAAGGCAGTAGAGGACGTTCGGCGCTGGTCGGACAATCAGTAGTACGAGCGAATGCGCGAACGGCCACGAGGCTACGATTTCGGCTATTCTCGCGATCGCGAATCGCTCCAGGCTGTAACGAGACTTCGCGTATGGTCGATCGCTGCTCCTTTCTCTTCTTTCACGAAGGATCGACCCTCATTGTGCAAAGTAAGGCGACGCGTTTACCCCGTAAGAATTCGAACACGCGCGAACCGTTTCCTTTCCCGCGGATCGAAAAATGCTCGTTGTTCCCTGATTAATCAATGGATTAATCGTTATACCTTTCGTAATACAAAAATATAATATAATATAATATAAAAATGAAGAGATCGAGAAAAATAATTAGGCGGGCCTTTTATTTCGAATCGACCGTGGCTGATCGTATTATCAATATTGTAATTTGTATGCACTTATTCTATGTAACGACAGCTCGTTTATCGCGTGAGTCGACTCCATTCGTTCGGTAATTATTAAAAAAGAAAATGAAATTTAACCCGCGTCCTAATATCGGGATATTGACGGCTAATGGATTAAACCGCCGAACTAGGAAAGTAATTTCGTCTTTATCCAACATTTTTCGACGTTTTTCATTTTAAAAAACAACAGAAAAACAACGTTTTTCCGTAAAAAAGAATTAAATGACTTTTCGGACAACCTATTTCGATTTTCTATTTAAACGCACGTAAAAACTACGATTTAAGCGTACTCGAGCGATTCGAATTTTTACGGGAAACAGACGAAGTAGCGACATTCATTAGAGAACACGTACGATAAATATGTTCTGTATTCCATGCGCGCGCACCAGAATAAATATTACCTCGAATATCTAAATTATGCGACGGGTTTCGGCCGTATTTATATGTTGTAACGTTATTAAACTCAAATATCGTAATTTAGGAACGACGCGCTATTTAATCGAGAACCTTGAAAAAATTGCAGCGACGCGTTGCGATTTTATTTATCGCGTGGCAACGGTAACGCGCGAGGCGATAGTTTTCGAATATACGCGTGTTGGAAATTCCAGCAAGATATTAGACCAACTACGTACGCTAACCGCTGTGCAAGCACCGGTAAATGGAATGAACGAGCTTATTGAAAAACAAAGGCGTAATAATCATCGTAGTTGAGTGGTCGTAAAAAAGATTCCAACGCACTAGCGCTTTGATGGCGGCGCTATAATCGAACGTGGGTATCGATGCGTTATCTAACGGGCTAACATTTAGTCTGGTCCGCGATTAACGCTTCAATCCGGTCAATACGTGGGTTCGTAGTCGTGAAAGGATTAACTGACATTTAGACGGTGCTTTTGCGATATCGATACACGTCCATTTCGTTAGATTGCATTCCGTACGACACCGTAATCGCGTCGCATTGCCGCGTCATTACGACGCGATAATTGTATTTGCTGCCACCATTTCCTCGGAGGTTCGTTTCATTCCTACAGAATTTTTTATTAGTTACTTCTCGATGCGTGATGATACGTTCGTATAAAATTCGCTTTCAACCGAACGATCGAATCGTATACGCGATCAATTTTTTATATAAAATAGATTATTATTAGGCACACCGGAAAGTTTTGTCAAACAATGTCATCTCAATTTGAACATCGACTCTTTCGACTATTGCGTTTCCAGGTACGTGCTCGATACATACGCGAAGTGGTGGTTAGCAACGATGGAAATTAATTACTCATTAATTGTTCAATAAATATTAATCAATGTATCGAAAATGTATCAGTTTCTTTATTTCAAAAACGAACAGACATTCCTGGTAGACCTAATAATATATCCAGCTTGCATTAGGTCTACTAAAAAGTTCTGTCAAACGATGTCATCTCAACGTGAACATCGATTCTTTCGACCATTGCGTTTCTACGTACGTGCTCGATACATACGCGAAGAAGTGGTTAGCAACGATGGAAATTGATTAATTGTCCAGTAAATATTAATTAATGCATCGAAAACGTATTATTTTTTTTCGTTCAATAAACGACAGAAAATATTTTTTTTCTCCTTCGGCGGCTTTGCGCAGTTCAGCGTGCAAACGATTAATTTATTTATATTAGATTATTCGTCGGAAGTGAGATCGATTTCGATAGACGACTGACGCGTACAACTAATAAAAAGTGAATTCAATCGGACTCTAACATCCGCTTGTGGATCGAAAACGTATCGATGAACGCAAATGGCTACGCAAATTACTGGAGAAATACAATACGAAATTGTTCCGTGTCGTTGCGCTGTTCGATTTTCCCTCATACATTTTTCCGTTTTATCGTCTTTTTCCTTTTATAAATCCTCGTTCGGTGCATAACGTCGCCGTTTCAACGTACAGTGCTTCGCGACGCTCGCAAACGCAGAAGAATATATTGTGTTGTATTTGCGTCCGTCCGTGCATTTTAAACGAATACCGACGAGACCGCGTCGAACGGATGTCGCGTACGCGCGTCTCTTCACGCTTCACCCGAGAATCGATCACCTGCTTCTAAATTATTCAGCGCAAAGACCCTCGCGCGATAAGCATATCTGCGACTATATTTTCAATTCGTCGATAGACCGCAATACCGTTTGGCACGAGGCGGAAGCATGCCGTAAAGTTTTTCCTCTGTCGCAAGATAAAAACATCTGCGGTCTAGTCTCCATATGAAATCGATAAATACGCTCGTGCATGGTACGATCGATCGATCGATCGATTCTTTTTTTATTTTCTATTTTGATTATTTAATTATTGAAGTTAAATCGGAAGATTTTGTTATAACGAGGCGTTTCTTTCGATTTACTTTTTGTGAAAGATCACTGGCTAAAAATGAAGCCAAAAATGAAATGTGGGATTTTCTTTACACGCGAAGAACGTTTGTCTCTCTCTCTCTTTCTTTCTGTTTTCGTTATGCTTTTGTCGTTGGCATGACCTCGTTTATAGTCGTATAGTAGTCCATTGCCAGAGTCACATTTCACCAAAGAAGATTTTTTCAAAAGTCTTCCATTTTGTTATTTGTTTTGAATTTCGTAAGAATACGAATTCAACCGATATTCGTGCAATTTTGTTATACGAGTATAAACTTCGTAATAATGTTGCAAAACGATCGAAAAGTGCAGCGTTGGTCTGAAAAATTTCGATTGGTGATTTTTCCCTAAAAAATGAACCGCGCAGAAGACCCATAACGTCTGTGAAAAATGAGATGCTCCGAATGCATCGGTGGAAACGAATCCAACTGTATCTACTATCTGTATACTAATAAGAGAACTTGCTACCAGAATGAAAGTCGACCATACAACGATATGAAAATGAAGACAGAAAAAGTGTATCGAAGCAACACGTTGGAGCACATTTTGATTAAATAAACAGTTTTTGAAAAAAGATATGCATATTTTATATATTGACTTAAAAATACGATATTTTATATGCAACAACCTAATACTAAAAAAAGAGAGGAAGAGTGAGGGAGAGAAAGAAAACTCCGAAGAACGCGAAAGATATTGTGCAGTCCATACGTAAATAATTCACATTTACACGCGGTGGTACAATCAATCAATCAATCAATCAATCAATCGCCTTTGAAAGATGACAGGAGTTTGGCGAACGTCCAAGAGGATGGAAATTATAAAAGTTAATTTCAATCGTAACGAGAGATTTCCCTTGGAGCTAATCGTTACGAAATATCACTAACGCGACATCGATGCCAGAAAGCGAGAAGAAAAAAAATCCTCCGAAAAGCAAAAAAGGTATCATATTATACAGGGAACGACAGATACCGTTAGCTCCGTATAGATAAATCAGTAGCAAGGGTGCGTCCAATTGTTCCTCTGAAACAGAATAAAAATGTTCGCGCGTTTATCGAGCGTAACGTATGCTGTACACACGTGTATTTAAGCCAACTACGATCAGGGTGAGAGAGTGAGAGAGAGAAAGAGAAACAGCGGAGGAGTGAATGGGAGGAAAAGCATAGGGTAAAAATGCAAATTAATGCAAACGAATGCGGAGAGCACGAGTCGATTAATTCATACACGTATGTATCGAGCAAAGTGTTCCGCAAATATGTGCGGTAGGCGAGACACGTGAACGTACGTACCTACGGCAAACTGAAGAGAGAGAGAGAGAGAGGGGGGGAGAGGGAGAGAGAGGGAGAACCGCACGAAATGAAGGCGCCGCACCGTCTGAGCCTGCCGCTCGATAAACTACATTACGTGCTAACGCGCCGAGCCTTATTTCTTCTTCTTTTTTTTATGCCCCTTTTCCTTCTCGTCTAGCGTCCACGTCAAACTGTGTCAGCCCGGCACGAAGGCGATATCGCTAAAGAAACTGTGTCACAACCTCGCGCGGCAGGCTTAATTTCGCCCACAAAGAAGGAACGGTTTCCACGAGTACGCGTTACGCCGTAGACACGAGAGCTTCTCAAAAATTCGAAATGGGGTTAGCTTACGAAATCACATAGGTTCCGCGTCGCTTCGACCGGAAAATGTTTCAAGCCTCGTTCGAACGGAGTTCGAGGAACATCGCGAACGTCACGATTTTGAATTTGATCGAATTTTCGACGAGTTTTTTTAAGAAACGAAACGTGTCAATTTTTTTCATCGCCTTATGCAACAGAAGCCTTTAAAACAATCGCAAAAGCATCCCCTTCTTCTTTATTCTTAATTCACTTTTTAATTTTAACTCAACATTTTTAATTCGATTTGATAATTTTTCTGAATTCGATCGAGGTATTCACGAGGACGCGTTACGTCATTGACTCGAGAGCTTTTCAAAAATTTGAAACGAAATTAGCCTACGAAATCGCTACGGTTCGCCACCGGAAATTGTTTCAAGCCTCGTTCGATCGGACCTCGAAGAACATCGCGACGTCACGAATTCGAATTCGATCGAGTTTTCGACCAGTTTCTTTAACCAATTATCCGCCAATATCTCATTTTTGGGACACATTTTCTAATTTCAAATTCAAAGCCGGTTAATATGAATATCGTTATACGGTTAATTTAATTTTTTTGGGTTAAGAAACGAAACGCGTCGGCTTTTTTCATCGCCTAATGCAACAGAAGCCTCTAGAACGATTGCAAAAACTCCACCTTCTTCTAATACATTCTTAATTCAATTTGATAATTTTTCCGAGCACGCTCGAGTGGAACGATCGCCTCTTTAGATTACTCTCGTATCAATTTTCATCGGTTTCGCGAGCAGCCTGGCTACGCTACGCTACCTTTCCATTAGCAAAGAGACTTTCTATCGACGTCGATTACGTAGAATAATCGCTATCGTGCGAAACGCTGCGACGATCGTCGACAAGAGCAACGTGTTCCATTCCGTAGCCGCGCGTCGTCGATTATCGCTTCGGTTTGATCCCGACGGCGCTCGTAAATATCGTTGCGTAAATTATTTCAGGCGCGTACAAAGTGTCGATGCCGCTTTAGGCACTAATATCGATCATTCGTTTTCATTATTAGGTTGTTCGGAAAGTTCGTGCCGATTTTGAAGAAAATTTTTTCTTTTTTTTGAAGAAAAAAAATTAATTATATAATATATATAATTATTTATTATATATAATAAAATATGTAACAAAAATATAATATAGATAATAAAATTATAAATAAATTTTAAAAAAACAAAAATCGGCACGAACTTTCCGGACAACTAATAATTTCATTTTTTCTAACAGCTTTTCATAATAATAACATTAAAAAATAAAAGAAACGTTTATTCATAAAAAAGAAAACGAAGTGACTTTCCGAACAATAAAAAAGCGCCAAACGAAAAGCACTCTTCCGTTCGATACACGCGCGACTCGATATCCAAGATTCGTTCATCGATCAAATCGACTGACGTCGCGCGTACCTCGAGATTAATTCGGAGCTAGCTGGAAGGCTGGCGTCGCCCTTTCGTCGATATTAAAGCGTAAAGATATCGATCTTCAATTTCTCCTTTCTTACGTGCGGAAAAAAAACGTTTGAACTGTCGTTGATCGTCCATTCGAAATTTACTAATACACTGGGTTCTTACGTAGGTCACTATTTATATTTCAGGAACTCCCGAAATATATTTCCCGATTTTTTCGGGATTCCCCCCGAAAATTCCCGAAATATTAATAGTGACCCTCGTATAAGACGTATTCGTATAACACGGAGGGAAAATAGCGATTGTCTTCGCATAATACGCTAAAACAGGCTCGTGTAATAGGGTAAAAACGAGACGGAAGCCGCGATTTTGTTTACGTTTTAGGTGCAATAAATAAATGTATAGTCGTGATGCGCGTTAAACGTGTCTGAAAAAACTTCTATATCGTATGATTTATTTTACTCGACTTAAATTTGAGGAAAAAAGAGTTTTAGGAAAATAAATCTTTGCGAAATTAAAGCAGATTTCATCCAGGGAAAGTTCATGTCTGTTATCTCTCTTACATACGTACTATCAATCAAGCTGTGTTTAAAGTCAAGCGTGTTAAATAAATTTAAAAAGATACCGATAAATTTGTATACATTTCTTATGAAAAAAAATATTTATTATTCAACGACCGTAAAAATTGTCGTCGTGTAACGCCTTAAGCCTGACTATCAAAGAAAGTCGTTTTAAATATATCTAGTTAATCGCTCTGGGCCTGTGGACGACTCGCGTATTTGCATAATCCAAGTGACTCGTACAACACGGACTCATATAACACGGAACAAATTTACCATGTTGAATCCATGTTACATCGAAAAATAAAAATCTCTCTCGTAATCGATCGCGAGGAAAAAGAGAAATAACGTTAGAAGAAATCGATCGAACCTAAAGTGGATCAAGGTGACGCGCGTAATCGACGTACTTGTAAATAATAACGTAATTTTTATCTCTATCGTACGCGTGTCCGTTCGTCCGTTCGTTTAACGCTCTACTCCTCGGATCGATCGATGTACAACCTACATTTTACAAACGAGTTAGGTCCGCTTTATTGCCAGTTCGTCGCGTCAATTTCTCCTGTTTCACGAACAAATTGCGAAGAGAGGATTCGAACCGCGAACGAGCCAAAGGGGACCCAATCTGTTCCTCTGCGACACCTAGCCAACGATTTTTTATTCGTGGCTATCTTCCTCTCTCTCTCTCTCTCTCTCT
>JAITYT010001371.1:173064-184419 GCA_025433975.1 Liostenogaster flavolineata
ATTATTTATCCTCGTTGTAAATAAGATGAGCGAGTAAGTAGCGGTGTTAACGCGTCCAGCTGGATATTGGCTTCGAGTCGATACGAAACCTCGAGTCGATTCGGTAAATGACAGGGGGAACGTCGATCCGGAGTCGCGCGCGCCACTTAAATTCTCCGTTTAACGAGCTTCCCTGTCGGTATTCCGAGCTTACGAGAGAGATCTCGCCGATGGAAACGTCCGAACTATCGCATAATTGTGCCGTAATTCGCGCGTTTAGTTCCACCGCGAGGCAACGTGCTTTACAACTACGCTTGTCTCTCTCGTCGACGATGGTCGGTCGGTGTTCGATCGCGCCTCGTCGATATCGTATTTTCCTGGGAAAAAACGTGTTATTTCAGGACGTAAAGTTCCGTCGTCGTGACGTCGCCACGTACACGCGAACAGGCCAAGTTCTCGCCTTCGAGACATGTCAGAACCGAAAGAAAAAAATAAAACGATCGTCTCTCGACGCTGTAATCGAGAAAAGTCGTGTCTCTCGATTAAAATCTTATCGATTTATCCGAAAGTCGTGTTGTTTTTGATCGTCGTGCGATCGAAACCATCGAACGCGTGTACGCAATTAGGTGAACGAGCGCGACGACGTGAACACGAAACGAAACGAGAGAGACAGAAAGGCGTCGCGCGACGCCGCTTTCGCCAAGAGCGACGGAAGGGGCAATAATACTCTCCTTATCTTGATAAAAACGTAGATAACGAAAGATACAGGATAAGATCGTCGTTTGGTTCTGTGAGCGTCCGTCGACGATTTCACGAAGCGACGACGAACGCGTTTCCCTCGATTAAGGGCAGGACGAACCAAGTGCCCGCTCGACGCGTCCGGTGGAACGAATTCGCCATCGTAACGTTTTCTCTTTTTTTTTATTTTTCTACGGACGATTCGATCAAAAGATATGTTGTGATTGACGTCACCGGTCAAGTATATAGTCCGTTTACGAGATCGCGTAAGGGTAAAGTCTATTTTGTTTTGATACGTTTAGTCTATCCTAGCGTTCTGCTGCCCTAGTGCTCAGCTGTTCGAGCGCTTTGCGTTTTCTTCTTGTAAGAGCAGTCTTCGTTTGGGCACCGTGCTGTGAGCACGAAGTTATATTATTTTATATTAAACTTTCACTTTATCATCACAGTTGTGTACTTTACTCTGCTCCAAAAACTCGACAACATATAAGAAAATATACTTTTGAGAAAATTTTCTTCGTTGAAATGTGACTCTGGCAATGAACAGTACGATTGTAAGCGTGGTTATGTCGAAAACAAGAGCATAGCGAAAACAGGGGGACGAACGTTCGATATTTCGTATGTACCAATCTAATAATCGAGCCGTTCGCTGCATAGATCGATTAACTCCATCCATAACACATAAAGCGAAGAAAGGTGACGAAATCATTTTAAAGTATTTGAATTACATTATCGTAACGATTTACATTAGAGTACGAAGTTTAGCTTCCGAAATGAATCATTTATTATTCAATGACCAACAAAATTTCGTCGTTCAATAGTGTCGATCTATATTATTTAGAAAATTTATTATAAATATAAAAAGCTACGACTGAACCTAGTGCTTTGACACTTAAGTTATGATATTTCAAAAAGCGGAGTTAATCGATTGCTCAGTGAGCGGCTTAATCGTCGAGAGGTGGTCGACTTTACGCCTCTCGACGAATATCGTGTCGAGACGTTCGAAGGAAATCGAATAAGAACGATGAATGGTACGAACGATGTTATCGGCGACAACGATGCCTCTCGGTTCCCAAATCGATGCGTGGGTGTTGTTACGCAACGATATCGCGGGACGCCAGCTCGTAGATAGGAACGATTTCGAGCGCATCCGTACAAAGGAAGATATCGTCCGACATATGAACAAATATTCGGACTTCTGTCTGCAGTCGTTCGAGGATTTGCGCGCGTAAATAAAACGCGAGCGGCGATCGATACTCTTTCCAAGCTAATCGAAGCTTGGAATCGGAGTTAATCTTTGGCCGTCGCATCTATGTCGAATCGCGAATGAAGGAATTCGTCCGACTCGAGAAAAAAGAAGGGAGGAAAAGGAAGGCACGGAAGGGCGGAGATCGAAGAAGAATTGAAACCGACAAAGGGGCAAATCTGAGAAACGACAAAGTTAACACTTTATACAATGATACCGACCGTTTATCATCAAGACAACCGATTTGCCGAGTCGGCGAGAAAAGCCGATTAATAGACTATCGGTCGGTAAAGCGTTAACCGGAAAAGTATCGCGACGAAGGCGCGTTATCTCGATAGAGAGAGACTCGTCCAATTTACCTTTCATGTTTCTCCTTCGACAGTGCGGACACATTCGTGGTGGCGCGTCGACGTCGTCGCCGCCGCCGCTCGATTTTCCTTCCTCGTTCTCGGTCCCTCCTCGACTGCGACGGAACCTTCACCGTCGCCGTACGAACGTGAAAAATCCGACGAGACTCATGGCTACCATCGACGGGCCCGACACCGTCCGACTCTGCGCGTTTCAACTTCCTCTCGTCACCTCGCGCAGCCCTTGCCCGTGTCGCTTATCTCCTGGCGCGAGTTCTCCTTCGGTGCCAGCCGACAGCACCACGAGGAATTCCTCGACGGCGGGAAGTACGACGAGAAAACAAAGGGGAAATACCGCTAGGACGCGGCTCTTGATCACGATCAGCACCGACACTCTTCGCGCGGCGACGATGAAAAGCAACGAGCACGCGCGCGTACTCGATCAAGGGCTTCTTATCGACTTGGCGCGTTGAAACGACACAAATCAGCGAGGTAGACTCGAATTAACGAGTCTAGCGGCGGAGGGATTCGACGCGCTCCAACGAACGCGAAACGTTTCGAGTTGCCCTCGCCACGACTTCCCTCGGACACGAAAAGCGACACGGTACGGTATTCGGCGCGAGAACGATCTACTCCTAACCGTATGACGCGCGACTACTCGCGTCCGAGCGGAGTAGAAGGCGCGAGCAAAAGGAGAATAGTCGAGTAGTCGCGGTTATCGATCTGCGCCACGAGTCCGTAACGTCTCGGTCACCGGCTCGCTCACGACTAGCGGCTGTAGGAGCGTTGCGCCCGTATAGAAGAAGAAGAAGGAGGAGGAGGAGGAGGAAGAGAAAGAGGAGTAGGAGGGGAGGGGGAGAAACGAAGAAACTCTACGGGAGGACGTCGACGGACGACGACTACTACGACGATGACGACGACGGTGAGGGCGACGGTTGCGCGGTGGTGGGGTAAGCCGTAACCGTAGGGACAGCTTCCGGGGCGCGGGAGGGGGACGTAGCGGGCCAGAGACCCGTTGGTGGGGGTACGACCACTACGAAGGCTACGGTGAGGTCGGTGGTGAGGAAAGAGGCGCGAGCGGCGCACACAGTCGAGCGTCACGTAGCCATGCGGGCCTTCGTGGTGCCGCCGTGTTTGGATCGCGATCGTGATGACGCGCGCTTACGTCCAGCCGAGATGTTCCTTCGTTTCGATGACGGTGATAATGACGATGGTATCGACGAAGACGACCATGACGATCCGTGACCGTAGGGACAGCTATCGAAGGGCCGAGAGAGAAACACAGCGGACTTAGAGATCCGTTGGAGGGGGTAGATGATTTAATCTATCGCTACGAGGGCAATGGTGAGGTTGGATGTGAGGGAAGAGGCGAACGCACCCAGTCGCGTGCTTAAGTGCAGCCGTGAGGTTCCTTCGTTTCGATGACGATGGTAATGACGATAGTAATGACGAAGACGATGATGACGACGATGAGGGCGATTCGTAACCGTAAAAACAGCTGTCGAAGGACCGGAAGAGAGGCACAACGGGCCTAGAAATCCGTTAGAGGGAAGACGACCACAACGATGATTTTAACGACCATTACGAGGGCAACGGTGAAGTTGGAAGTGAGGAAAGAGGCGCGTTTCGCGTAGCCACGCGTGCCTTTATGATACCACGGTGTTTGGATCGCGACCGTGATGTCACGGGGTTACGCGCAGCCGTGCCGTTCCTTCGTTTCGATGTCGATGATAATGACGATGACGAAGATGACGAAGATAGGGTTCGATGCTATTCGTGCGGGGGGAAAGGGCCTCCGCGTTACGACGAGGCACCCGTGGTGGGGAGACGCGTACCCAAACGATTCGCGCAAGAATTTTTCGTCGTTTTGAGGCGCGTCGCCTTAACGCGTTCAATACCAAGCTGCTTTTCCCGAAGTGTTATTTGCACGCAAAACGAAAAGTGTATATAAAACAAAAATAGTACACGCTACGATTCGATAAATTTGCAAACTACCCTTTTTTTAACAAAAATGTATTTTTCGTTAATCGCAAATATCTAAAGAACAAAATGCAAGAAACGTGCACAGAATTATAAACATAAAAATAAAAAAGTGGCATAGCGTAACGTAGATAACTAGACGTGAAAATTAGTCGAAGCGTGTACCAGAAATGGTACACATTGAACACGTTAACTTTACGAAGGAAGCTCGCGGCCTTATCGTTGAGATCCTATCGCTCTGAGCCCTATCGCGTTGAGAAAACTTCTCGAAATAAGGAAATAACGACGGGAACTCGATGCTGCGGGGTCTAACAGGGATATAACGGTTTGCGGATCGGTGGTGACGGGGTCAAGGGAAGGGAGCACGCGACGTTAAAGTCCGAATACACCCGCGCGGTTAATCGTTCCAGTTCGTTGCCCGTTGTTCGTTACCACATTGTGCATACGTTCGTGATTTACGTTCACGGTCGGGTCTTGCCTATCCATCGCCGATAGGCGCTGCTAACGCGCGGCTCCTTGCGTAAGATGAATGACTTGTCGGTGTAATTGCGAAAAGGAAATGGTAAATGGTAATTTCCAATGTCGAATAATGCAACGTTTCCGTAATAAGGATGATAGAAATAGAATCTCGCGTTGATGGATTAACGGCGGTGTGTAACGCTCCGATCTTCTCTCTTTCTGCCCTTCTCGTTCTTCTTTTTCTTTTGTCTTTACGAGAGAAGAGCGCGTTTCAGCGCTCGAAAGATTTAATATACTACACGTATCGTCTCTTTCGAAATTTTTAGAAGAAGCGATACGATCGATTTAAATAGACTTTGATGCAATGGCTGCTTCTCGACAGCTTTTGCGCCTTTCGAGAATTAACCCCTTAACGTGTGCGCTCGGGGATGTATTTTATGCCGTTGTAATTTTCACACTCGAATATAATCGAGAATCGAAAATAACAATATGAAAGCTAAGAAAAAAAATCGTTTTAAATATTTATCATTTACATAAAATTGTAAGCTATAACATTTGTTTATTCAAACAAAAATTTTGCCTTTTACCAGAGAACAAAACGGGGTTCTAAAATGTGTTTTCTTAAATAAAAAAAATATTGATTTTTTTGCCGGTTTTATTTCAATAAATGTGTGCGTTAAGGGGTTAAGGACTGAAAATTTCATCCCAGAATCGATCGTTCGAAACGATCGCCCCTCCGTCGGTCGCTGCTTTCCTCGTAAACCGAAGAAGGACGAACGTCGTTCTCCTCGATTTCGAGAGGCGGAGAAAGAGGAATCGAATGTCCTCGAGGCGTAAGTAATTTATGCGATACTGTCGCGTACGGAATACGCGCGACTCCGTCGTAGCCATTGTGACGTAAAACGGAGGAGCTCCAGTTTTAAACGTCCTTTCGATTTCATGCATTCGTACGGCCGAATCTTCGGGGAAAAGATTTGTAACGCGCGTGATAGTTCCGTTTCACAGTAACGACGGTGATGTATCATTTAGCGCGACGAGACGTCTACTCGAAATTAGAAGAGAGCCCGCTTGGCAATGGAGCGCACCAAAAATAACGGTCATTGAATAAAATCTCGCTCGTCTTCTTTCACTTACGCGACGATACCACGTCGATTGCGAAAGCGAATATTTTTCGAGTTAGAAACGTTCCTCCGTCGTCCTTCGGTTCATCAACGACCGAAATACCGAACGAACTTGAATCGGACGCTGAAGATGTGTCGTCCGATTTTTGGGGAAAATAATGGAAAACGTACCGCCGTTCCGGGAAAATTCGATCTTTTCCGAATTCGTTATTCCTTCGTCAGCAATCCGAAGGATCGTTTAGACTTTGGAGAGCTAGAGGCATCCTTCTCGAACTCGTCAATTTTGTTTCCCCTCTCCACGCGAATTCTTGCGGAAAAATTCTATTTTTCCCGAATTTGCTATTCCTTTAGCAGCGATCCGCAGGATCGTTCGGACTCGGAAGAGTTAGAGACTTCCTTCTCGAACTCGTCAATTTTTTTCTTCGTTTTCCCGCGAATTCTCGCGTTTATTCGCATACAATAAGAACGACGCGTCGCTCGTACGCGAGAATCGCTTCGAAATTTAGAACGAATCCGACGCGATCGAGTCGCGATCCAAGACGCGCTTCTCTCGTCACCGGCTCCATAGGACGAGGCCAATAGGTGGAGCAGGGAGCAGGCGGGCTAGAGAGGAGGCAGCGCGACTGAACACGTCCGTGCAAATTTCGCGCTCGATCACCGACGATGAGAGAGAACGCGACGAGAGAAACCACGTACTCGGAAGCGTCGTCCTAAGCTCCTCTACCTCGCCGACGATGAGAAAACGAATCGACGTGGTCGTCGTGCGCATAAGAAGGCGTCTTTCCACGACCGCTGCGACGTCTTTTTTTTCTTTCGTCCTCGAGAAGCGGCACTACCTCGACGCTTCGTAAATTCGAGAGTTCGTTTGCATTCGAACTACTTCGTTCTTTTTGGCGTCGTCCTCGATTTTTTTTCTTTCTTTTCTTTCTTTTTTTTCTAATATTAATTCGTTCGTTCTCCGCTTTCGCGAGAGTCGACGCGTCACGCGAGAGAGAAGACAAATATTTCTTTTCTTATGTTTTGGATTACTCCATTATGGAGCAGAGTTGGAAGGGGAACGAGAGGATGGGAAGCTGCAAAGAAAAATATGATATCGAGGAACGCGCAACTTTGACGCAACGCTTCTTTTCGTTCTCGCTTCTTGCTTCCTTCTTCTCCTACTTTTTTCTCATCCTCGGTCGCGCATTCGAAATATATATCCTTTTCTATTTTCGATTGCTCCAGTCTTAAATTCGAGGAAGCGGAGAAAGAAACTCGAAGAAAATATCAAGAAACGCGTAACTTGACGCAACGATTCCTTTCGTCCTTCCCTTTTTTTCTTCTCCTCCTATTTTTTCTCCTTCCGGCCTCGCAGTTCGGTCGCGCATTCGAGATATATCCTTTTCTATTTTGGATTACTGCAATCTTAAATACGAAGAAACAGAGAAAGAAACATCAAAGAAAAATTAAGAAACGCGCATATTCGACGCAACTCCTCCTTTCGTCCAACCGAATCTCCACCTTCTGCTCCTCCTAATATTTACGGCTTCGTAATTCAGCTGTCTACTCGAAATATATCATCTATTATTTTGCATTACTGCAATCTTAAATACGAAGAAACAGAGAAAGAAACTCCAATGAAAAATCAAAACACGCGCAACTTTGACGCAACTCCTCCTTTTGTCCGTCTAAATCTTCTTCGCCTTCCCCTCCTTCTAACATTTACGGCTTCGTAGTTCAGCCGTTCATCCAGAATATTATATATTCTCTTTTATTTTGGATTACTGCAGTCTTAAATTCGAAAAAGCAGAGAATGAAACTCCAAGAAAAAAATCAAAAAACGCGCAACTTTGACGCAACTCCTCCTTTTCTCTATCTCAATCTTCTCCCTTCCCTCCTCTTCCTCTTTCTCCTTCAAACCGCGCAGTTGGGTCGTGCATCCATCCGCGCGCACTTTGGATCGCAATTACGAGCAGGGGAGTTTATTCGCGTTTGCCCATCCGCGAACGATCGTCGGCCCACCTACGACGGTCCGCGACGACGAAAGGAGTAACAGAAAGGAACCTGGCTCTCCTGGAAGAGACGCTCTTCCCTCCGTCGTATTAGAGAAGGCAGAGACAGAGGATAATTTCGAGTAACGAAACACGCGAGCAACGAGAAGGCCTTTGTGCGCCTCTCGTGCGCTATATTCATCGATTCCATTTAAACCTCGTCTTTTTCCCGACTTCCACGCAGCTAGCGCGTCCTTTGTGCGTTCGAGACCGCGAATTACGGTGCGAGCCTGCGCTACGACGAGAGTCGATGTGACTGGCAAACATTCAGAGGCAGAGAGAGAGAGAGAGAGAGAGAGAGAGAGAGAGAGAGAGACGAAGAGAGCCCGTCGGTTTATCCAGGTGCGCATTACCGCACCGGCCCGTTCTGACTTGGCTCACCCCCAACAGATGTGTCAAAGACCTCTTTCGGGTTTTCCGTCTCGAACGGCACAGTACTACGAGTAGCAGAGGTCTACGACGTTGTCCTGGCACGCGCCCAAGCCCCTTAAATGGACGAGATTCGCGAACAATGAGAATTGGAATCTCTGTCGTCCTTGTTAACGCTTTGCCGGCCGCTGTCACGTACGCGTGACTTCATTTCGCCAGTGGTGATGTTATTTTATCATTGCGAAGTTTTTATGGGAATACATATAACATAGATAGCCGCTATTTATAGAGAAAAAATCGCTTTCACCGATCTCCTTTTTCAATTTACCTGATAGTCTTTCGTTGAAAGCTTACGATGCTACTAAAATTCATTGAAATTCCTTGAACTTTCGTGACGCTCACCGGCGCCGACCTAACGGAGATGCGATAAATATGCGGCCTGCAAAGTGTCGATAACCGTCCATGTTATCGATTAATTCGAAAAAAGGAAAGAACACCGTTTTTCTTCTTCCTTTTCCCTCGTATCGAATATTTACACGAAAAACTACGATAAGTGACAAAGTCGAATTACATAGCAAAGCTATTTTTAGAGAAACGATCGCTTCCACTGTTCTCCTTTTCCAATTTACCAGATTTTTATCAAAATTTTGTTTGTCGCATTTTGTTAAAATTTTACATAGCTACTGAAATTCTACTAAATTTAGTAGAGTCTGCGTGACGCTCGCCGGTGCCAACCTAACGGCGATACGATAAATGTACGGCCTGCCAAGTGTTAAGAGCAAGGATCTTCTCCCTTTCTCTCGTTTTCCTTTCCGCGAATTTTCCACTGGTTTCGAGCGCCGGTCGATCGACGAGCTTTCGACGTTCCTTATTGTACGATTTTTCCCCCCCTGAGGTGACGTCGTGACGTTCTCGCGAACGGAGAAAAGCTTTAAGGTATTCGCGATGACGAGGATCTCGCCTCCCGTTAAATCGTACGTACGCGCGTTCATTACACCTTCTATTTCGAGGTGGAGACACGTTCGAGTTGAGTGTCGTTTCGAAGTAAGCCGGAGCGACGAACTTTCGAGGAAGAGCTTCCGAAAGCTCGAGAGAGAGAGAAAGAAAGAGAAAGGTATAAAAGGCCGCTTGGAAAACTCTTTCGAGTCACGGCGAAACGATCTTCGCCAGCGACGTAATTTAAGTCGCGGTGTTCTCCGTTCCAGCTTTAATCTCGTAAGTGTTTCAGAAATTGCAACGTATTCTCGTGCGTGGGTAGAAACATTGCTCGGTTCGTTTTTCGTGAATCAACGCTTCCACAATGGCGCTTCGATTTTTAATGGGAATTTTTCCAGCCATGAGCTTTCCAGAGAAAAGGAAATTCCGTGTAATTCTCGTCGTTGCAACGATAACAACGACGACGACCATTTGCGAACGTTCCAGCTCGATCGTGCGCAGGGTTTCTCGGAAGGGCGAAGTCGAAGACGTTTTGCATTTTCTCGTCGAGGAAGACGCTCGAGCCACTTTGGTACGGATCCAAATAATCCACGGAAGGCCATGGTGCGAGGAAAACCTTCGAGGAAGGAGGAGAGACACGGAGAATCCGAGGGTGTGTCTTTCTAGTCGTCTTAGCCCTATTTCCATTGTCAAGAAAATCCTCTTTAACCGGTCAAGTGTGTTTGACGTGTAAACTAGTCGTGAAAAATATAAAATTATTTTTATATGTTATACAATAAATGAATAATAATTTATTTATTTATTATAATAAAAATTGATTTTAATTCCGCACACTGTGGGTTGTTATTAAAACTAAATTCCACGCTTAACTGGTTAACCTACTATCCGCCAATGTCCCATTTTTGGGACACATTTTCAAATTTCCCTTTCAAAGATGGTTAGTATGAATATCATTATACGGTTAATTTAATTTTTTTTGTCGTTGAATTGCGGCGGGTAATGGGTTAACCCCTTGTGGACTCGTCGGCAAAATATTTTTTCTGTCGAAGAAAAAGTGTAATTTGGAGAAAGCGAAAGAAGAGGAGGGAGAGTCAAAAAGAAGACTAGCAGCGATACGACGACGAAGATCACGACAAGGCGCAACTACCGCGACGTAACTGTCGTTGCTTCGTGGTCGGCGCGCCTTGGTAGACTGCCCGATTTTACCGGGAAGGATATAATTTATTCGGAGTATTTTGGGACAAGTCGACAACTCGAAGACGTTGCTTCGGAAGCGCCACGCAGGTAGGCTTTCAATCGGCGTGTTTGCGAATTTCCAAAACGCGACTCCGAGCGAGAATCGGCGATTCCAAGGTTCAAGAAGGTTCCTAAACGAAATAGAAATGACATCGTTGGTACAAAACCGATACCAAGGTTCGAGTCCCTGAGAAACCTTGAAAAATCGATCGGAAATCCCTTTGTTTTTGGGATTGTGGAATTGTTTCTATAATTTTTCTTAACATTTTCCAGTGATGTCAATGTACTTAAAAACCCTTACGTCGGAAGAACGGACATTCAACAAATTTTGTATCCTCATTTTACGAAAAAATGGAATCGTGGAATTGTTTCCATTATTTTTCCTAACATTTTCCAACGACGTCAATGTACATAAAAACGCTTACATCGGAAGAACGGATATCCGAGAAATCTTATCGTTCCACGTGCAAGGTGTAATCGTTAATGAGTTAACGGTACACTCGAATAGACCACGTAATTGTTTTTGCACTTAAGTAAGTAAGTAAGCAAGTAAGTAAGAAGGCAACGATCGGAGGCATGCGCTTACGTCGTGCATCGTCGATGCCGATTCGTAGATATTTCCGTCGGTTGAAGATCAGGAAATCGATTACCCACCGTTTCTTCCCACCGACGTTACGTTGCGACCGTCGCTTTAGCTTCGTTATCGGATAATAACGTGCTCACGAACGGAGGACGTTCCTCGATTCTTGTTAACGCCGGCATGTCACGCCGTTAAAACGGTACCTCGTAGGACGGAAGTTTAACCCTTTTAGTGCCAGATGACGATATATCGTCATTTGGAAAAGTTTCGAGAAACGCGAAGGACGACTTATCTCGTTCGAGACGCGACTGCGTTGACTACCTAGACGCAGCTTTCG
>JAITYT010001373.1:48445-70120 GCA_025433975.1 Liostenogaster flavolineata
ACTGCAATATAATAAATAATTACCACTAACTTTTTTTCTCTTTCACTTGTAGATCATTACGAGAACCTTTAATTACTGTTGGGCTTTGGGCAGATTTTGCTCGTGCAACTACAATTTCAGATAAACAAGACGCTGACGCAGCTTTGTACCAAGCAATATCAGAATTACCACAACCAAATCGAGATACACTTGCTTTTCTCGTACTGCACTTACAAAGAATATCGAGTAGTCCAGAGTGTAAAATGCCTATAAGTAATCTTGCAAAAGTCTTTGGTCCGACATTAGTCGGTTACAGTTGTCAGGAACCATCTCCTACTTCGATGCTTAGTGAAACAAAAAATCAAGTTGCAGTGAGTAAAATATATAATTTTTATATCACACTAACGAATTAAAAATTGGAAAACTTACTATAACATTTCTTAGATTGTAGAAAATTTGCTAAAGATTCCTTCAGACTACTGGGCAAATTTTGTCAATCCGGAAAATTTAAATGGTATCGGCACTCCCAAAATGGGAGAATTAACTCATACACCTTCCACAGAATCACTTCTTAAGCGAACTACATCTCGTGGATTTTTTAATACTCCGCTTGGTGCCAGGTTAGTTTCAATTAGCGAAGTATATTATTTGTACATCAATGTATTTTATTAATTACTTTATTTTTAATTTTAGTCGAACGTTTATGAGGAAAAATAAAAAATATTTTGCAACACCGCCTTCTAGAGTTGGTTTCTAACATTCCAAACTATGGACAATAAGATATACTTAAAAGACAGTGATAAAAATAACAGAATACACTATTATGAACGAGTAACATCAAATGAGCATTTCAATAAAAATTAATATATGATTACTTTACATGCTCACTTTACTTTACATGATTGAATTCCAATAATATATAATTTTAAATATTTCATTTAATGTTTTGTTTTAGTTTTTTTGCAGAACTTCATACATAAAATAGTACTTTATATATATATATAATTTGCAATATAATATCTACAGATATTAAGAAAACACATTTTTATATACATATATACATACGACAAATTATAAGTATTCGTTTTCTGTGTTTATGTAATATGTATCTTTGAATTAAAAATGTACTTAATTCTAAAGTACCACTGCTACGTTGTAAACAAAAGTGATACACTGCTTTGCCTTTGTATTGATTATGCTACAATACATTTTTATAATATAATAATTTATAATGGTTATTTATGAAAGTATTAGCTTCATTATAATTACCAGAAATTTTTGTTATTAATATACGTTATATAAACTTATTGGAAGTATACCACCAAAATTTATGTTTCTTTTGTAATATACTTTATAATAATATACAGAAATTTGTTGAATCATACGAAGATATAACAGAAAATAATAGCTTTTGTGTTTTAAATTTAAGATCGATTTATTTCCTTTTATAAAGTTTATACAAATGGCCATTGTAATAATAAGTATCATAATCAATAGCTTCTTATAAAAATAATATAGCTGCAGTAAAACTACGAAAAAGATGAAACTATATAGTACAAATTTTTTTTATATATAACTAATCATTGTTTTTTGTTTTGTTTTACTAGTATTATCGATTAAACATTCTTTGATTTTATACAGACTTTCTTGTTCTGTTTTTAAAATTTAATAACTACATCACAGAATAATTCATAATTAGTTTATACAATAAGTTCAGTCACGCGTTCATAATAAAAATAATCTATAACTATTGCAAGCCATTAAAATAATTAAGTTAATTTCTAAATTGTTAATAAAACTATTACTTTGGACGTATACAACATTTTTCTTTCAATTCCCAACAAGAATCCCAAAATTGTTTTAATCTATTATCTCCATTTGAACAAAAATGCCTAAAATCTTGTATAATTTTTTTCTGAAATAACTCATCTCCTGCTGGAGTAGATGAAGATTTCCACTTGCGACTAACCATATGATTCCATGACCAAAGAAATCCCATCTAAAATGGATGAGAAGTATTTTTGGTAAAATAAAAATAATAAATATTTCTACAAAAATGATTTCTCACCCTTCTATCCATACTGCAATCATCTTTATTCTTTCCACTGACATGTCGCGTGATGTATGCTTCATGAGGGCTAGGATCGTCTGGATTTACAGGATACCTCTTTGGTCCTGTACTTCGCTTAACAGTATTAATAGTAGTACATTGTCGTGGTTTGCTACTCGTCATAGATGGTACGAGAATAAAAACATTACCAGTAATATGCACGTACTGGTGATCATTTTCAGTACTTTCAACTAAACAATGTATAAAACCAAACCTTTGTAAAATTGTTTCTTGAAATAAAAATAATCTTTGAGCGTATGTATCTTCGTTAAATTCTAGAAAATAAAAGAAAGATGAGCAATGCTTTTATAAATATTTGATACGTTACTAATTAATGTTTATAACAAACCTTCAAAAAGAAATCGTTTATTTGACATAAGACATTCTGTATCAAGTGGTATAAAAATCGGTCCTCTGAGAGGATCACTTTTTAAAGTAAATGGTAATGCCAATAAATCACTGGGAATAGGTATCATTTGAATTCCACACACTTGAGCCTTACGTTGCCAAATAAAGATCTTGTAAAATCAAAATCATACTATAATATTAGTATTACTTTAGATAATGCTATGATAATATATACTTACTAGATCAGCTACAATACTACCAGATGATGCAACCCACTGCACTACAAGTTCATAAGAATGATCAACTTTGTATATAGATTGATACCTTAGATGACCCCATTCGACTCTATCACTTTTATTATTGATATCGATGTCTAAATGCGTATGCTTGTACGGTGGTACTAAAAATAGTAGATACGAATAAAAATATCAATCAAGTAAAGTAATATATTTTTTTAAATTGAAGACCAACCATTTAAATCCTTTTCATCTAAAGAATCTGTTAAATCATCTCTTAGAAATACTGGTACTTTTGATTCGTCTACAGCATCGCAGTTAGGTATAGATATAGGTGTTGATACTGTTGGAAGAGTGGCATTGACAGTTGGTTCACACCAACCTTTAGGAGCCCTCATTTCAACTTCTACCCACTCGTTTTCAAAACTTTTAAGATCACCCAAAGGTGGAGAATAATCTGCAGCTATTGTAGAAGACAAATAGGTGTATAACTGTACAACTTATATACATCTATGTACTTAATTTATTACCTTTTTGATTTTCTTTATCTTGAACTATATGATATAAATAAAATCCAAGAATAAAGGGTTTCGAAAAATCACCAGATGCATGACATATCAATTTTTCTTGTATCATTCCCTAATAAATTATTAAACATTAGTATAGCAATAACACTGCCTTATTATATAATAAAAAACTTTTACCTTCATAATATTAATAGCAGCCTCTACATTAACACCACCTTCTATATGATTATTTAGCCATTGAACTGCGTCTGCACTAACAAATGTCTGACTAGGTAAAGATGGGTGTTGTGTAAGAAATCCTACACCTGTTTGCGGATGCTTCATAGCATCTAAAATTTCAATGTTTGAAGCCGTATTCCTTAATTTCGTTAATTCCATATTTGCACTGTCAACAATATTGTAATATATTATTTCTATTAATAAATAAGAACATTATTATTTAAAATTTAAAAAATTTACTTAATTATACTACCTATCTTCATTGGTTTCAAAATGATCTTGCTGCTGCTGCTGTTGCTGCTCCAGTGCAAGAGGTAGAACTGCTTCACTAGCAGGAGAAACTCTTCCCCTGTCCATTACTTTAGAACCTGATCTAATATGTAAATAATGAATTAAAATAATTACACAATAGATTTATAGATACAGCAAAACAAAGGAATGAGATGCACAATAAATGCCTAATAAATAAAGCAGTGTGTAGTTCTACTACATAAAAATAAGCGTGTATATTTCCATATGCATTATAATATCACGTATTAAAAATGAGATATTGCTATTTTATCAAACATATCTTTTAAAAAATCTAATACTATTTATATGTATACGAAAACTAATATTAAATTCTTTAATAAAAAATATCTTTACTTCTTAAACAATATTTTATTAAAATGAAAAAATTAGCACTAACACGAAATATGATATATGTTAATACTTTTATTGAAAAAATAACAGAGTAAAACCAACCTGTTTGGCACGTGGCGAGGAGTGTCGGGCACGAGGCGGGCAGCTGCAGCGGTATTCACTACATGCCTCTCCTGTACAGAGAATCCCGTCACTCCCTCACTCACTACCAATATATCCACTCTAAGTAGAGCATCTGCCCAAGTGTGTTATATATAAGTTTGTTACATTTCTTTTTTATTTTTCCTTTTAAAACGATTATAAAACACATTGCACAAACGCTCTATATTATTATTTGAATTATGAAAGAAAAGGATGGAACAAGTTGAAAGACATAGAAACTACAATTTTGAAACTTTCTCAAATATCTTCTTTGAAAATTTGTTTCAAACATGTAACATGAGCATATATTAAAAATATTCCAATGTTTGATACTAATAAAAGTATATAATGAATCAATCATTAGAGTGAAAACAAACTTAATATAATACGTTCCTACACTACACCTTGCTCCACATAGTATAATTAGAAATAGTGCAAAAATATAGAAAAGGCACGAATATCGAACAAAATTATTATTAGCATATGATCTTTATATTAAGCTCAATGCATGCGTAATATCAACCAAGCAAACACTGAAACTGATAAATGTCATACATAAAATATATACATCAAATGTAATATCTGGGAGATACATCCATAACCTTGATCATAATTTGACCTTCTAATTTGTATATAATTAGAATATTAAAAAACTATAATTTGTTTAATATCATAATAATGTAACTTTTCTATAAAATATAATTATTCTGTGTTATTTACACTTTTATATATAATATACATTTATAGTACACCTAAAATATAAATTATTTTTTACAAGAAATAAAGAATATGTAATATAATAAAAACATATGTTGCTGTATACTCCTTGTTAGACCACTGGATGCATCTCATTTACCTAAAGTTATTCTTAATTTCGAGCAAGATTACATCTATCACTCAAAATATTAAATCGAAAATCGACTTGTTTATGATATTTAAATTTCGATAGTACTGAAATACAGCGAATTTAATAATATAATAATATTGTTTCCTATATTTTCAGAATCTATTTTTTGTATAAACTATATTGAATTTTAAAAATTAGATTGCATTGCAATATAACATTTTTATATAGAGAACAAACAAGCAGAATGAAATTGTCAAACACCGAGTTGGAATGACCCACTGAAATGAAAGAATTTGCAGACTACACTGTTAGATTAGCACAAAGCAATGATATTGAAATCATCAATTTAAGCAAACTCAAACCTTGGTCTTGGTTTCTCTGGTAGACGATTGCTTCCAAGTCGCTCCCTAAAGGGAGAGCTGCCAACTAGACTGGTCTGGAAAGTATGATGAAAAGTGTGGATAACTTGCAAAGATATGAATGAATTGGTGATATCGAAGATTAATATTTGTCTAACTGTAACAATATAACTATTAATATTAAAAAAGAAATATAATGGCAATGTAATGTAATATTACGAAAATAAATAGAATTATATACTAAGATTTTATGCATAACAAAAAAGCTTGCTAAACTGTGGATGCACATTCAAGGCAAATTTCAAGCATAGTCACGGTCAATATTAAATACATTATGTAAGCTGATCGACTATTTCAAGTAATAAATATCAGAATAAGCAATAAATCTCTAGAGGCGTTAGAGCAATACCTATAATCATGTATCTAAAATGTATGGAATTATGTATAGGTAAGATATCAATCTTTCCAACAAATTCTTGATTGTCCTGCTCGAAATTAACTAATCCGAAACTTAAACTTAATTATAGTTTCATTAATAGTTGGCTCAGCAAATCGAGGCTACAGGAGGGACGGAAGTACCTGGTTAGTGAGGAATATCAGGCTCGTGCTGTGCCTGCGTCTGGTCAAGTGCGAGGCAGGATCTCTCGGGGGGACACCACCTAGAGCAGTGGGACTCTGAAACATATCATGCTAAATACCCCGATCCCGTACGCTAACAATCAATCTATAAATTTTGCTTATACATGAATTTATATGTATTAATTTTAAATAAGTAAATATTCTGATACTATCATCGTAAAGAGCATAATATGTTTGCACGAAATGATCAAACGCATTTCGAAGCTGTACTGTATCCCACTATGCATATTAAAGAAAATACTTGTGTTAGATATCTGTATATTATTATATTAATGCCTCTAAGTATTTAAAAGCTTTTTATAAAGCCGTGCATTCTTTGTGTAATAATATCTGTAATTCGATAATGTGTTAACTGTATCGCGTATAAAAATATAATAGTATTTTATCAGTTAGTATTAATAAATAATATTATTATATAAAGTGTGACCATTTTAATATGCTGTGATATTAACTGTGTAAAATTCAAAATATGCAAGTTAATAAAGATTTACAGGCACTAGCTCTAAAATACGAAATAACAAAAAATATAAATGCAACTCATTTACAAAATATTGGCATGCTCATTCAACTATAATGTGCAAATAGAAATACAAAATAACACATTACATTAAAATAGAAATTACATAACACTAGAGATAGATTACTACAAAACAGGATATTTTTTACTACCAAACATTAATTTAAATTAATTTTATATAAATTATAAATTAATTTGAGAACACTGCATTCTCGTAAAATTATCAAGTATAAATAGACATTACCCAATTCTTATTAGGATTTGGTCGACGTATCTTATTTAACCATCCTTCTATAAAACGTAAAAAACCATCCATAAGTGCTGCTTGTTCAGATGTAGTTGCAGGTGAATATATATCACATCTTGCGGAACCTTCTAAAATTTTTCGTGTTGCCGAATTGTGCACTGGTAGTAAAAAAACACGAAATCTCCAGTATTTTAAAGCCTTAAATTTAAACAAAATTAACGTATATAAAAATTTACATTATGAAATATGTAAAAATTAATTTGAATTTACCATAGATAAAATTATTACCTCTGCCTTCACCAACGCAAAATCAGTATGACCTCTTGTGCAAATATAATGATCTAAATAATTCCAATTATAATTTTCAAGTTTCTCTGTAGTAAAAGATACCCATGATACTTCGTACGTATCATGATGAGGTGCATGAAATCGATATCGATAATGAATATTAAAGGGCGGATAGGGATGCCTATAACATTAATTATTTCTAAAATGATAATTTTTTACAGCACTAGAAGTCTTAAAATAAATTATTTACCGTGGCCTGTATCGCGTAACTGTAATAGAATTACCAAACAAAGAAATTTTATGAAAAATTCTACCAATGCTAAGTAAATATTCTTCCTTCGATTCAGATTCTGTTTGTCTTCCACGTATTACGGAACTTATAGGTGCAGCAATATTAGAACCAGGTGTGTTACTTTGGTTTTTATTGACAGGTGGTAAAATGATCAGTTGAAAACCCTTGTTGAATAAAATATGAATTATAAATAAGAATGAAATGTACGTAATTGCTTCAAAAATGATGTAGAACAATATAATAAATAATAAAATTATACTTGTGCCAATCTTTGTGAAACAAGTTCTTTAAAAACTTCTGCTGTTGTTAAAGGTTTTTTATATATTGCACGTTGTTGGGCAAAATCGACATTAACATCATCTGGCAAAAGATTATAATCAGAGACAAGATAATCATTCTGTAAGCTTCTTTTATCTGGGAAATAATCTGTTGTGATGGGCAGACAAGCTGGAATCGTCAAGGATTTCCAATCAACACCTGAAGTAAGGATAATAAAAAATATACAATAAAGAATACAAAATATTAAAAAAAATATATATATAAAAATAATACCCCAATTATATAGCAACTATTTTGCACCACATTTATAATGAACATATGAACGTGTATTTTTTTATTATGGACAAATTTAAAGTATATTTCTTTACACACTACTAGCTTACATGCAACAGCAAAACTATATTACTTATATGTATATCCATTTTTTTCTCTTTCCTTTTTTACATTCTTAAACATCGCTTAGTTGAAGAAAGCAATATTTTTTATTTAATATTCTTAATAAATATTTGATTATTTTAATTATTCAATGTTAATATTTTCTAAGTAATATAGTTTATATTTGCTTCTAAATTTTATAAAATAAGTCGTATAGATACAACTATTACATGTTTTTAAATGCAGTGCAGGTGTTACATGTTACATGTAACACACATGACACCGAAAGAATATAATGTACTTAAAATAAATATACAGGATGTATAAACAATATTTATACAATCTGTACATGGTATCACATTCATTTTAAGTTATCATTATACGATATCATAGCTTTTATTTATATCGAAACGAATGTCTACGTCATTTTATAGGACTACGAAGAGAAAGGAATACAATAGTAAGCAAGTGTGCAAAAATAGAGTATCGCAATTAAATAAATACCACTGTATGCGCGTATTCACTTATCATAGTTAACTATAGATGTGCTCGCGCATATACATAAGCATGAAAATACATGTTAAATATCATAATACTGTATCTTATTTTAGCATAGAATGCCAAAAGTGTAATGTGTAAACTAGTACAAAGCAGTGTAAATATGAATTATGTTGCATTTAGAGTAGAAAAAAAATTTTATGAACACAAAACTATGAACTAATACTATCTAGGAAGGATAGACCAAGGTAGAATTAAATAAAGCAAAATATTTTCACTATAAAATTTTAAAAGAGAAATATGAAATCTCTTATAAAACTCAATGAAAACTATATTTTGTCCAAAAAATTGATTCCATTTTGGCCAGGTAGAAAAAGAAAAATATTAGAAATAACACAGAAACAACAAAATAATATAAATAGAAACTACCTATTCTTTCTTTTTTACTAAAGAAGCAAGATTCCAGAAGCATTTATGAAAAATAGATATAGATAGACTCTCTATTTGCCTAGTTTAAAGTACACTTATATAAATTATTGTGAATAAACACATAGATCCATACATAGAATGAATTATCAATGTTAATAATTTATTTTTTCTAATATTCAGAACTTATTTCCTTAAATTTTATATTTGCATTCCAAAACATACTATATTATATATCTATAACATTAATTTTGTATGCATTCCTTGTACGAACTATAGTATTTAGAACTTAATATAAATAAAAATTATACTTTAACTAGATAAGTAGCTGCTACACACAATACACATGCATGAAACAATTATAAGAATTAGAGCACTGGTGAAAGACTAAAGTAGTGACAACTCTACTTGGACTTAGTACCCCAAAAGAAATGTGTACCATAACCGAATCAACTCTCAGAAATGTATGGCGCTAACCTATGATTGCTGTTTAAAGTGACATCATAGTTGAACATCACACGCATCAATGCGTCCAGCGTTGCATCCCAATAAGACGTACCATAGCATGGAAATAAATTTAATACCATTATTTTGTATGCCCAATTATTTAATGTTCAAGATAAATGTAAATATGCCAATCAATTAATATTTTTTCAACAAAATGTTATAAAATTGAGAAGTCAAAATTAATGTCTAAGATTTCTATTATTATTAAAGTAGATGTCATTTCTAATATTGATAGTTTTTTTGCTTTTGCAGGTAAACCTGTCTCTAAACTGGACAGCATATTATGTTTACTATTAAAATAAACTAACCTATTTATTTTGTACAAAACACAAACAACAGAAACAATTATAGTTTAAATTTTAAATCAAAATTAAAACTATGGTATCATTTCTATAATTTCTCCATTTACTTAAATATATACTAGAACAAAACGCACAACAAACATACAGTTCATATGTATATGACAATTATATTAAAATTGTGTAAATCTATGGAATATTTTTTACTGTTTGTCACTTTGAATGTATCATGTTTTTAACCAGTTTAGTTTGGTACTAAGCAATTTGCTTATACACTTGTTAATGACCTACATACTGATATATAAAATTTTTATCACTAACCTTAGCATAACCTAATAAAACGAGATATAATTATAATGATTCTGCAAATGGTGCTGAAATTGGCATACGGAAATATTAGGATATACTTTAATAACGTATTAATACATCTCTATATTTCCGTTCTTAACCAAAAACCTTATTGAATTGATGTCTATTTCAGAATAATGTAAAGCAAACCTGTCGTAAGGGCAGGTGTCCATTCCTGTTCGCCAGTAGCTCCCCATAAAAGAGTTAAACTTTTATTAACCGTGGACGAATTAGTGTTTACACTTTTCTCTCCACTTGTCAAAGGAAGATTAAGTCGTTGCGATTTTCCTTTTGAATCTAAAATAAAAAATTTGTGTACATCATAGAAAATACACTAAATCGATTACATAAATTTGAGTACCCACGGTCTTGAAGTCCGACTTGTGACGCTGAACGCGACATAACTTGTGAATTGTTTGTAACATGTTCCATAGGAGATCCACTTAATGTCGAAATAGAGTCACTTTGTGATTCAGAATGTGCTTGTGTTGGTACAGCTTGGTAGTGATGTTGTTGTATTAATACACCTGTTGGACCTAAAATATTGTTTATGATAAAGTAAAGAATAATATTTTTTAACAAGTAATCACCTTTAGGAAAAATATGACTCCATCTGCGCCTATTGCTAGTAAGTTTGATCGTAACATGCGAAGGATCAAAAGGATTAATAAGTGCTCTACTTGGTCTAACTATAGTTGTGGGTTGAGAAATTGAATTAGTTGGACTACCAGCACTTCCAACTACTGGCCTAAATGGTGGTGATATTTCTGAATCTGTTAAGTCACTTTTGATAGATGTCCTTGAAACTGTGTAGCAACAAATATATATAGTAGTACAAATATTTATATTAATTCAATAGACTATTCTTTATAAATGAGATATAAATTTTATTTTAAACTGTACCATTGACTTCACCATTAGAATCATTGTTATCATCGTCATCCATTCTATGTGGTATTGAAATTGCTGCACTTCTTCCTGTAACTGGTATTGATGCATGCACTTCTGGTGGTGGATGATGTATATCTGGATCTGACATTTTTCGCTTTAATAATTTTAAAATGTGAGCATTATTATGCGTTTCTATAGAAGCTACACTCGTCTTCTTAGTTCTAGTCGTAACCCTTTGCAAACTGTTTAAATAAGAATAAAAATAATAGTATTCTGAAGATTTAAAAATATACATGTATTATATTGAATCATTACCTAGAAGTATGAACATGAGGCAATTGAAACACTTGAGCATCGTAAGCATCATAATCAAATAATGTATTGTGTAAACATTCTCTTTGTTCTTCTTGTAAGAGTTTAGTTTTACAAGAAAATTTTCCACACTCTGTTGGATGTTTTGATACCTTTTGTGGAAGCTTTATACGAGGTATGAAAGTTGAATAAGGGATCTTTTTATTTGTAGAATAAAAACTGAGATTGATCCAGTGAGGCATGCTGTAATCATCTGGTGCATTTATAGATGTATCTTTATTATGAAACTAAAAAAATTTATTTTACAAAATTATTAGCTATAATTCTCATAATACATAACTAAGTTATTATTTATAATTTTCGTAAAAATATCATTCTCTCATATAGGATTGATCATCGTGATAATGATACACATCTATAAGTATTTGGTAACTATGGTAACAAAGTAACCAAATGTGACGAATACCCTCCTTTTGCCATTTATACTAAATTTTATTGAAAGTAAACATAAAAAGTTATTTTTATTTACTTTTTTATAAAGAATACTTTAAGTAACGATTTTCAATTGGTACCTTTAATAGAGGAACAGCATGTAGAGGTTGTTCTCCTACGCATACTAAATCACTATTTACTCCATTGTCAATAACTCTTTGTTTAGTAACATTGGTTAATTCTCTATCGACTTCAAAAACTCCCACACCTGGAGTAATTACTACTGATAATTGACCAGTTCTGTCAAAACTACGATCAAGATAGTGTTTCTCAAATACTGTAAAATATATTGCAATTATTATAAACATTATTACAATATTATTATACTATGTAAAAATTACACAACAATACTATTATTATTAATTGTTATACCAGTATTTACCATTTAAAGACATATTTAAAACTTCTAAGAAATTGCCTTGTGCTGCTGTAGAATTTGCAGCTTTTGGCATATTAACTCCAGGTTTCTGATGATATTCTAAAACTAATTTTTGATAGTCAGTAAAAAGTTTACGTAATTGAACCAGAACATTACTCCAATCTTCAAATCTTTCATTTTGTACTGCAACTCTGTAAAAATCTTCATAAAATCTGCCTCTATAATCATGTTGTAAACATTCTCGCATGTAGTTTGGAAATTCTTCTAAATTGGTAGCATTATAAAAAGTTCTTGAAAACAGCACAATAGTCACTTCATGATTACTACCACTCTTCTTCCATTTTTGAAATAAATCAGCTAGGAATCCATTAACTGCTTTTTCAAAATAAAGGTCACCATGTATGTCAAAATCCCACATTTCTGAACTCATTTGTATAAAAAGATAAACCATACTCGTCGAAGAACGAAAAACTATCTGAAAAAATATATGTAATTATAGAAAAAGTAATGTACTACAGTTTATATGCACAAAAAAGTTCAAACCTTAGTATCATCGGTTATAACACCACAGGCAACACGATCACCTTGTGACCACATTTCATATACTTGACATCGAATACTACCCCCGCAAAATTCTATTTTCTTATTCATATAAACACATGTATTAACCTAATTTAAATATAAATGAAATATTATAAAATACAATATAAGAAAATGTATGAAGTGAAAGATACAAAAATTTACATACCAAACTATTTTTAAGACGCCACATTTCACTGCGACCCATATATTGATCTTTGAATGTTAATTCGACAGAATCTAAAGCTACATCTTCTGGATTCACTATATTCATATAAACATCTGCAAAAGTTCTTAGTTGAAACATTGTCGCTACATTATTTTCAACGCTAATTGTTTCTCTCCCTTGAAGATCTTCCTTGAAGGATGTAACTTGTAATAGTAAACGACTAAATTCATCTTCGGGATGATAAATTTCAACAACATCTCCAGTTTTTATACCTGGATAATCTTTTGGATTGATTATTAAATCTTCTCCACTAAAATTCTTTTGATGCACAATTAGCTTAAAAAGTTTCATTTTTAACCCATTACACCAATCAATATTCGTCTATTTAGTTGTATTCCTGTTAAAATTAAATGTACAGATTTTTTAACAATATTATGAAATATAATGATTATATTCATTTAAAACGTATTATTATAAAAATAAGTACACTATTAATATTAATTATAATACTTTATTCATATAGTTTCAACAGAAAAATAGTAAATGAGAAATATAATTTATCAAAAATACTGCTTTTCCAAGATAAATATAGTAGCAAAAAACATTGCTTTATAAGTGTACGTATATTTCTTACACTGAGCTACCTTCTTATACTGATTATTATAAAAAATAATACATTTAATTAATAATTAAAAACAAATAATTTATCATAAAAACAAAAAATATAATTATTTTCAGATAACAGAAACAATATACAGGGCATGTTATTAAAGTTATGACATTAGATCAATGAAATAACATACTTGAGGTCATTGTCACAATTTTATTGATAATACACATTAATATTCTTCTCGTTCAAAAATTATCTCAAATGAATATATTATAATGGAACAGCATATTGCTTTCAACAAAGAATCTATCGATGAAGCTTATTTTTTAATAAAACTTCTTGCGAAGTAATTTTGATCGAATGTTTATACATATACACCGACAATTTGAATCATATATCACACAATGGCTTCAATACATTTATAAATTTTATTTCACGTTTTCTATATTTTAATATTACGAAGCATAAATTGCTTTTATTAAATTATTTGTATGTTTTTCTTCTACATGGAAACAGTTTATGAAAATAGTGTAATTACGTCAGGTTACGTGTAACTTACATGCTACGTTCGATCAAACTTGGCCGAGTGCTGCAACTAGACTGCAATTACAGGCTCTCCACTACATATACTTCAAACATTCCTACGAGATAGGCGTCTGCTTATCCAGTGACAGACATTTGTTATCAAAAAAAATATCCAATTTCTTATTAACCTTTTGATTAATATGTGCGTAAACAAGTTAAACTCCATAATTATGAAGCAATGTATTATTGTAATTTATACCGTTTAACTAGATGAGCCATTATAATGTTTCTGTGGTATTATGAATAACCTAATTCTAAGTTGAGTGTGATTATTTTATTGTGAAACGCAACGTTTCAGTATTATCGTCTCTATATTATAAATATATTCTTATAAACGATGAGAGATGCGCACCAAAGGACTGCTACTGTTGCTAATTTGCATAGCAGGAAGCAGCATCGTTTTCATTACTTTCAGCAATCAAAGACCTTCCATTCAAACCTTGGTTACAGAGACTCACAAACAGTTACGAAACTTTCAGGTAAATATTTGATATTAAAATCACAAAAGTTTAACAGATTATAAATCGTTGTGCATTTGTTACAGGAAAATCTAAAAGATGTAGAGGAGAAACGTTTTGTGACAGATTATCTTGCAAAATATCTTGCACTTCTTGGCCTTGATGGTCAAACAAGTACGACACCTCTTAGTTCTAAGGCTCAAAATGTAACAATTGTATCTCTCGTAAGGCCTGGAAGTGAACAATATATTTATGGTTTTGTTAGAAACATTAGTCACTTTCTGCCAAATAATAGTATTGTCATTTATAGCGTCGGATTAAATGAAGAATCTTTGCAAAGTATTAGAGCAGCTTGTAACTCTACGAAGTGCAATATAATTCACTTTGACCTGAGCCCATTTCCTGTTCATGTTGAAGATGATAGACTGCATGTCTATAGAGCTTTGATTATTCAAGTGAGTAATAGTTTTATTTAACATCTGCATTTTATGAATTTCAATATTATTTTATTTCATATTTCAGACAGCTTTAAATACATTAGGCAATATATTGTACATGGATTCGAATGTACGTCTC
Organism: Liostenogaster flavolineata; assembly: GCA_025433975.1. NCBI lineage: Eukaryota > Metazoa > Arthropoda > Insecta > Hymenoptera > Vespidae > Liostenogaster > Liostenogaster flavolineata. The sequence goes on from JAITYT010001373.1 coordinate 63,620, forward strand.
AATTCATCGGATATTTCAAAATATTTTTCACCGAAATCTGGTATTTTAACTTGGCCTACAAGGCACGCTATTAGTTCTTTAACACATCCAAAGATGTATGAGTACTTTCATGTTTCTGCAGAAAGTTTCTTCTTCCTTCCTTTAATAAGAGCATCGCACTTAATAATTAAGAATACAAAAGAAATCAGAGAAAAGGTGATGCTGCCTTGGGTTCAATGTGCATTGACAAGAGACTGTATTTGCCCTATTGGTTAGTTATACGAATATGCACGCATTGCATCAAATCTAAATATATTTTTTTACACTTGTGAAATACTTTGTTTTAGGAGCACAATCCGCAGGTTGTCGATTTAATAAGAGACCACAATATCGTTATTCTGGTTGTCATGCATATGATACATCTGCTTTGAATATCGTTCTTGGTTTGCATTTCAATTTTGATGATAAATATTATATACATCAAGAACGAGAAACTTATTTCAACAAAATTCAACCAGAGGATATCTTGGAGGAATATGTTATAATAGCAAGACAAAATAACGTTACTGAACCTAATTCAAGAAACTTTGTCTCAACTGATCGCTAACTTTATTGATCTCAATTTATTTTAAATCATTAATTTACATGATATGCCAATTGAGCACAATTTAATTTAAGAATAAATAAAAAGAAGTTTAGTTATGTATTGAAATGTTGGTGTTTTATTTAAAAATACAAATAATATATTTAGATTATTAGAATACTGGATTGTTAAACTTAAAATTCGTAAAACTTAAAAATTATTCATACTTAATATTGAATTAAGATTTCAATTAGTAATGTTGGTTGATAAAATTATGCATATATTATATGCTCTATTCATATTGATTGATCGATTATTGTGATATTAATAAAAATTGTTCGATAAAAAAAAAGTTTTTCAGATTTGAAAATAATATTCATCAAAATAAAAGTACATGTATCAGATTGTATATATGATTCGCAATTGTTTATGAACAAAAAATATAACGTCAAACATGTAATGGATTATCATTCGTATTCAAGTATTATTGAATTTCCTGAGAATTGCCCTGAAAACGAAATATCTGCGATAAATTGTTCTGCTATCCCAATAAATTTTCGTTTTACTTTTATTTTCTAATATCATTAGTTTATAATTAGTAATTTATGACAATGATTAACAACAACGAGGTTAACAGTTTCTACAATTGGGTGAAAGATAAACCTATTCGATCATTCCATAAGAATGCATTTCAGATGCCGAGAAATGCTACAACATTAAATTCTACATACGTTAATAATTCAAACAGATTGCACCAAATTTCTAATGATGATTTCGAATTCAATGATATGTGCCACTATCAAGTCAAACCTAAAATTTCAAACTCAGAATCGGAGGTTCGATTCATTAATCCAGCTATTTATGCAGAAGATGTACATGATGAGGAAAAAGAGGACATAGCCGAGGTTCGAGTTCGTGTCTGTTGCAAGAACGACGTATTACAAAATCGTAGCTGTAATAAATCAGTTCTCCAGAAGAGCCTCAGTGATTTGAACATGACATCTAATTCATTTTCCAATCTGATGATACAAAATGACCTTCACGTTTCCAACATTAATTTTACTAATAACCAGGTCATGGGACCTGATACTTATCGTTGTTACTCTACAGTTGCATCCGGTGAACCTTTCACGGTTCAATCAAAATCGGATGCAACACCAATTATTCATACGGAACGGAGATGTAAGATCAGTGAAAAGTCAAATGGCGATTGTTTTTCGACAGTTTCAAATGACCCTTGTTTCATTATGCAAACGATTCAACTAGAAGATCAAAAGTATGCTATATAATACATTAATTGATAATATAAAATGTGTTCCAATAAGTACATATTGCATACTTTTCCAATGTTAATAACAGTACTTAAAATCAATGTAATATTTTAATCTTATGTTGTTATCATTGTGAATTATACTAATTAATATTTATTAATACATATAATGTTACTAAGTTAATATAGATTATAATTCAAACATTGTAGGTATACTCTCAACGATCATAGAGTTACACATCTTTCTACAACATCGATTACAAGTTCAAGTGCTTCTCAGCAGAAATTGAATGGATTAAACTTTGTTAATAAAATTTCTCATGACGAATGGCTTCGAAAAAAGCAAATGTCAATTCAAAGAAAAAAAAAAGAAGAAAATCAACTAGAAGCAAAGAAATTCGCTGAAGAAGAAAAATTAGCAAATGAAAAAATAGAAAAAGAAAGAAGAGAGAGAGATAATTTTGTACAGTGGACTGAAAGAAAAAAAAGAGAAGATGCTGATAAAAAAGCTGTGCAAGAAAAACAAATAAAATTACAACAATGTTTGAAAGAAATAGAAGACAAAGCAATCGTGGCGAAAACATTATGTCTTCGTCAATGGTCACGTAAAAAAGAAGCAGAGCAAAAAGGTAAATAGGTTTTTACGAGTACAGTAATACCATCAAGCAACGTTTAAAACGTTATAGTAAAAAATGTCGATCATATGCGTAGTGCGACAAAAGGCACAACAACGGAAACAAGAACGTATAGATGAGGAGCGTAAAAAAAGATTTGAGGAGAGTTCTAAGGCGTATGAAAAATGGAGACAAATATCAAAGAACAGACCCAGGCCTGCTACTCAAGGATTGTTGCGTTAGTTCCTTATTTTGAGCAAACAAAAATGAATAACTATGATAAATAATTTAACTTTTATTCGTTCAGCTCATCAAACAGCAAAACCTGCATATGTAAATCCCGCACCATGGCAAAAAATTGTGGATAATGATTCTGAAGAAGCTCAAGAAGACAGTAAGAAGAAAATAAATAAACGTAAAATTAGTATTAAAAAAAGTATTTTGACGCAATAATAATGTGAATACGAATGAATTTTAATGAATAAGTGCCTCCTGTTCTATAAAGATTTCATTTATCGCATACATGTATATTTTTGTCGGAGAATTAGAAATTTATCAAAAAATATTTAAAAAAGTAAAAGTTTATCTAATGTTAACTTATGGATGACAATTTGTATACGATTTGTTTGTGATTTAACTAAGCACAGAATTTTAAGCAGGAAATATTAAATCATTATGAAATAATTCTAATAATGAAGAATTAAATATAATACTTTATAAGAACATCTTTTATTTCATAATAAAATTTTTTTCAAACACGATTTATTTTGTACCGTTAATGCTGGTAAGTATTACATATTTTAATACATTTTTTTATATGTTGAAATTGTTAAGATAAAATGTTTATTTCCATATCATATTGATTCTTTAAAATAGTAATTATATATTTATCATAATTCATATAAAATTGTGATAATTTCTATAAGCGATTCCGAAAATATTATTAATTCTACAGAGACTATTTATGCATGATATTATTATTAGTTATACGTGAAATTGATTTTATAGATTACATTTTAAGTGAAATTAATTTATGCAGTCATTAACCATAACTTACATTGAATTAAGATGCGATCGTTGTAGGACGATCAAAAATCTTCAAGTAGATAAATATCAGTTTCTTATTATTACGATTATCAATATTATTTTGTACATTACATCATTACACGTATTAATAACTTTGCTAAGGATGATCACTTGTATTACTTTATGCACTGCGTTAAGAAGTGCAATTACCTGGAAACGAACACGATCCTGCCATTATAAGGTATCGTACTGTTTGCTTCTTGTGCTTTCATATTATATTAAATTACGCTCGATATACATAATCTTTTATTGATTAGTAGACGATGTATACTTAGTGCGTATAGAAGTAATGTTTAAATAATTTATTTAATTGTAGCTTCCTCCTCTTCTTGTTGAAGCCTTTCAATGTCAGATTTATTCATAAAATAGTAAGATGGTTGTCGAGATTTCTAAAAACGAAAGATGCCAATCATTCTAATTAAAAGCATTTTAATACTATAAAATCTGAAAATCGGGATCTACGTACTAAATCTTTTATGATGCGTTTTGCACCTGCTTTGATCAAAATATTGCTTAAAGTTTCTACTGATGGTACACCCATAGCATAGTGAAGTGCAGTTCTTTCTAACTGAAATAATTAATTAATTTTTTTTAGAAGAAACGTAAAGTTTGTCAATTATAATTTAACTTACAATTGATAACAAGATAACTAGTCAAACAATCAATGAGGATCAGTTCAGTTGAGAGTCGTCTATTCACTGATTTCTGATATTATGATGATCTGATTTCACTGATATTTATTGATTTCGTTATTACTTTATAAATATTGTTACTAAATAAAAATATATTACATTGTCACCAATACGAAGTGTTTCTGGATATGTTTTTGCAATGAAGTGAACAATGTCTTCGTTCTCTCGGAGAACAGCAAGGTGTAGTGCACATCGACCAAGTTCGTTTTTCCCAACAGCTAAAAGTTTTCCTCCGCCATTATTTTTATTCAAAGTTTCTTTCACTTTTGCAACGTCGCTAGCACGTATGGCATGATGGACCTCGTCTCGTTGTGCCTATTAAATGTATATTGATTGAACTATGAGAGAAATTATTAAATTATAACAAACATGGGCAAACTTCTACTCGCGAGCCATGTTTTCCACTTTTTTTGCGGCTCTTGGTTTAATGACCAATTAAAAAATTAATTATAAGAAAAAACATTGAAAAACAATGCTTGATGGTTCTTTCATATTAAATATAAATATTTTTTGATAACTCCTCTAAATACAAAGATCAATGTGATTACCACATAATTAGGAATAGATTGTAAAAATTGTACAGTTGCTTCATGATCTCGCTTTGCTGCAACATCAATAATATTTACTCCATCATCTTGTGCATCAAGAATGTGGTCATACCCTTCTAATAAAAGTTCCACCAACTTTTCAGTTTCTCCTATAATGCATATTAAATTTTTCACTATTTGCACATGATTATAATTCAAATCTATATCATAAATGATTAAGTATACTATGTATTGTGCAATAAAATCATTCATATAAGGAGTCAATATAATTTAATTATAATTACCCCGTGCTGCTAAATAAACAACCCAACGATCAATTTCTTCTATATTTTCACGAATATTAGCTTGTCCTGCAACATCTCTAGCAGTTCGATATAATTCATCTCTGAAACCAACATTAACTTGTGTTTCTTGTAAGAGATGGTACAAACCATCCTTTGAATAAGATCGAATTGCAGCAAAGTGTATCATACTTTGCCCATGTTCATCCTGTAAAAGAAAACATAACTTTCTATTTTAAAAACATATTATATAATTGTAATTCTTATACTTTGTAAAAATAGGAAATCGTACTCTATTTGGATTGCTGAAAGTTGATTCAGGTACATCCGAATCTGGACTTTGTGGATATCCAGCATCCTCATCTAGTGCGTCATTTTCAGGATTTTCCAGATTTTCATTTTCACGTTCAGGAATAATTAAAACATTCGATTCCTACGGTATTCAAACAAACAGTAGATATTTAATGTGTAAATAATAATTAAATAATAAATCATTCTTAACCTGTTCTTGTTCATCGGTTTGATTCTGATTCGCAAAATTATATAAGTAAGTAGCAAGATAAGTAACTGGATCTTTTGGGCGGGTATTAGCAACTTCCGTTAAACCTTTGATCAACGGATCGCCTAGAGCTGTAACAAAATATATATTTTATTATCCATCTACGTTTGATATTAAAATAATTTATCACAGTATATTATCCGTTTTATATTAAACAGCACTCACATGATGCTAAGTAACGGCCCTCTTCTGTACGAAATATTGGAATGTCCACTTGACTATCATCTGAAAGACAAATTTATTTTTACATTATAGTAAGAAATTTTATAAAGAATTACAAAACACATAGAAATTATATGTCTGGATAATTCAATATTACTGTGTTGTGTTTATTTATATAAATTAAATATTGAATAATTAAGTAAGAGATATAGTGTGCAAATAAAATCATGCTACATTTTAATTCATAATGCGTGAGAAATTGTAAACGAACATTGATACTGCTTTTTGTTTCTTCAAATCATAAGCACAGGATGCATAAGCATTTGTATGCACGAAGATGCATGGAAAATGTGCCTTAGTGATCACATAAATCTATTTAATTAAAAATCTGTCGTTTTAATTATTTAAATATAAAAATAATTGCAACATTTAATATATAGTTAATTGAAATGTGAATACATAGAGTTGGAAAGACATGTGCTTCGCCATTTTTTCTTTGTGAACATTAATTTGTGCGTGACATACAAAAAAAGCTTTTAAAAGATTTTAATGTTTTTTTAAGCTTGCGGTGATGTGCCGCTTGCTTCGTTTCGTCACGTTCGATCAAGTATTTTCTTAAATCAAATAAGATTTCTTTGTGTTAAATTTAAATTTGTTTTATGCAAATATATAAGCATATATCTGTGCGATAGTAGTGTCGAAACATCGCATTAATAATAATAATAAT
>JAITYT010001373.1:70258-84435 GCA_025433975.1 Liostenogaster flavolineata
TTATTCCAGTAATTAATCCAGTAAATTTATGAAATAATTATCCAAATAAAAGAAAGTGTTGATGCACGAAAAACGGTAAAATTACGATCACATATCTTTCCAACGTGATGCACAAGAAGTTCAATGTTCCTTTTTCTTAAGTTTAAAAGATACTTTAATATAGTGACTATATATAATGATGAGTTATTGTACTGTTGATTGAAGTATTATCACAGAAAGTTTTCACATATAAGCGTAAATTTCCCATAAAAAGTAGCAACATCAGTCTTAAAATTTGATTAGTGTCCACACCGAGTGCGAAACTTATTGTTTCTTTTTAATAATTAGTCGATCTTTACGTTGATCAAGATCGAAGGTTTCTTGAAGTGTTTCGCTTCCGAAAGATTCCGGCGATCAAGCTAGCGATTCTCAAAGAATTATTAAGAGTTAATTCTCTTTCTAAGGCTATAATGTTCAAAACTGCTCTGGAAAAATCCTGGAGCGTTTGTAACTCCGTGATGGAAAGGGATTGTTGATTACCGATTTTTACAATGTCCTTACGTGGTGTATCTCGTATACTCAGACCACGGACCTCGCATAAATGTTTCAAATTGTCAAACTCCTTTGACAATTCTGGAAATTTGACAATTATGCTAAATCTTAATGTATTGCCGATTGCGTGAGGACGGGAACTGAGAAAACCGAGCTTCTGGTCTCTTTTGAACTTTAACCTTCCATCCAAAACTTGCATTACTTTACTTAGTCTTACGTAGGCTCTACCTATCTGTCCTGGTTTATTGTCGTTCGTACGACAAATTATTCTCAAATGATCTTGTACGTTAACCCAAGCAGCCAGATCACCGGCTGCAGCTATGTATACTCCGCGTCCGTATGGCCAATGTTTTCCATGAAGTCGTTTTTCGTCATTAATCTCAAATTCAGTGATGGGTAATAAGAGGCCAGCTGCTGCAAGTTGTACTCTAATTGGGCTGGGCTGATCAAGAATCTCGCTAAGAGTGAGATAAGAGCCAGCCTCATCTTCGCTGCTTCCTTCTGCCATCATGGATGATATTTCTGGATTCATAAGCTCGGTGGTGAGATCTCGTTCTACTCCTTCGAGTTGGTTAACTGTTAAAGTTAGCGGCAAGGTGTAATTTTCAAGATTGCGACAGCACTCGATCACACCTGCTTGAACAAATTTGTCGGAAGGATCAAGATCGTAAGACTCGAGAGCTAATATCGCTGTTTCATCGATGCCAGCTTTCTTGGGTTCCAACGACGCGTCGACATTGAAGAAACACGGAGGCGGATGATCGGGTATATCACCGCTAGCTGTTACGCAGTGTAAGTCCCTTATCAGAGGATCAAAAAGTTCAGCGAAGACGATGTAACTTTCGTAGTCAGGTGCTACAACGCCAGCCGTATTATTGTCATCGATATTATTGATAACGTAAGAACGGCCGCTGCTCGCTTTACTATTAGCTGTCGTATTTCCGTACTTCTTTACTGAAGGCCAAATAACGTCAAAGAGATTGTGGTCCATGCGTGTCACACGGTGCTTTATGCGATCGAATACCGGGCGTTTCAAGCAACGGCCAACCAATGTACCGGATTTTGATGGTGTCCCTGCTGTTGAGTTGCGCCTTGCACCAGCCAATAAACGGAAGCATCTCTCCAGAATTGCCAGAGTTTCAGGTTCGCTCAGATCTCGTCGTGCCGAATACTTGTCACCTCCTGGTACTGTTAATCTCGTTTACGAAAGGAGAGTTAACCAATAATGGATGTTGGTGTCGTATAAAGTGGAAATCACACACATTATATTAATGACAACAATATCGTTGTATCGCTATCGATACTTTAACGCTAGATATTGATGTTTTTTGATATGATACACGTAAGCACACATACTTTTTTTATAAGCTTGTATATTGTGTATGAAACTGAATTGATAAAAATGATAATATTGATTATTAAGTAAATGTTTTCTTCATCTCCGGAATGAAACGATGTTTTCGCTTTTTATTTCTACGCATCACTTGCGAGACATCCACACGACCAACACACACATTATTGTGCAACATTTAATGATTTATTGCATAATCTGAGTATATATATGTTACAAATTAATATCGCATTTAGCATATTTTATATTATTTGTATTTTTAAATATACTTTTAGAAATATATTTCGAGATAGTATTAGCTGTATAAGTTCATTCTATAATACAAGTATGCGTAGAAAATTAACTTTTACACCTAATAATATCTTATCTATATTTCGATATTATTGTGGATCTTTTAAATAAAATTGTTTTTATTATACGTAATTAATTTATACATAACTTTTTTAAATCAAGTTGTGCTCATATGTGCTGCAAACATTTAAATACCTTTGTCTGTTAACATTTCGTCAGCGAGTGTCTCATTAGCTCCAAAATCACGAAGAAGTTTTTTGTGTGATAAATCATTTTGATTTTGCTTGTAATGATCTGCCTTTTGTCCGAACTGTATGATATATGAACGAAGTAAATGAAAATATTATTACTGCGACAAAATTAATTATAAATACATGTACGTAACCATGAGTACAATCAATAATAGTTAGATACAATTACGCATGTCGTTATAAAACAGATAATAACCGAAAGCACACAGTTATAAAGAAAAAGATAATAAAGATATTATTAATATTAAGCTAATAGAAAACAAAAATTACATACACTATCTTGTACAAGTGGATTAGCACCCAAATGGAGAAGAAGGTTGTAATAATGCCCATTGTCTGCCAATGTTGCCGAATAGTGTAATGGAGTTCGACCGTCAAGATCAATAGCATGTGCTGTTTCTGGAAATCTTCCCGCTAGGTATCTAAATGAAATTATTTATTTATATAAATATGATTTATTGAAGTAAAATTTTATCTATAGCTGCAGTATTATACCTAATAACTGCAGTATTTCCAAATATTACTGCAACATGAAGTGGTGTAGCACCGTGAGGAGAAGAACCATCTCTCGCAATAGCAAATTTACGGCGATCCAATGCACTCTGTAGATCTCTTAGATTTCCTTCTCGAGCTGCCATGTGAACGGCGTGTATTTTTCCCTATATATAAATAAAAATTCCATATATTATTTAAATTATAAAATTGTCTTTAACTACAATTTTAATTCGTTGCATAATATTATTATGCAATTTATTTGTATCACCCAAATAATATGAAGATAACGATCGTCCCATTGCACGATCTGTTAATACTATACGAAATATTACAAATCGCAATTTAAACGAATATATTGAAGCTAGTTCAATATTTGCAATAATCATAGGTTCAAAAAAAAAATTTTTTTTTTGGAAAAGCTTTGTGAAAAGACATATGTTAAGAAAAAGTAATACTAAACCATGTAGGCTGGTACATTATCGATGAATGCTTGCAATTCCGGATTAGTAGAATGTCGTCCAACTAGTCGCCTTCCTTCACCATTTAGAACCAAGGCAGCGAGTTGTTCCATGTTACCGTTCTCTAGTAGATTTTCAACTTCAGGATCAACAGCCATGCTAGCCTCATTCAAATCTGTTTCCGGAAATTCCTCGTGTTCATCGACGATGACCTAGCAATCACACAAATGAATAAAATCATGCGCACTAAAACCAAACACCGATCGATGCAAGTGATATTAATCGCAAGTAGTAATCCTTTCGTGCCAATCGATCGACTCGTGCGCGAAGCGGCTTTAGGTTCAGTATGCGCATAAAAGCATATCTATTACTTAGAAAGTACGTCAATCGAAAATCGTTTCCTAAACGTAAACAGAATCTTTACGTTTAATTCTTATAAATACGTTTTATAATTTTAGTTTTTCATCAGAACGATGTTAATTAATAATTAGTTTTTTATTAATAATTAATTATAAGTTTCTATAATGTATTTTTATATCTTCAATAATCTATTAATATTAAATACTACTGTAAGAAATAATAGTAATTTCTTCTTCTAATTTTATACATCCTTTGTCAATGTTCTTTAATTAGATTTGATAGCGTTAATGCACCTCTTCTAATATATAATTAAATAAATAAAATAGAAATAATAGATAATAATACTTATAATTAACCATACCTCATCCTCGATGTTTCCTGTAGTTTCATCGACACCGGAATCGCCCGTACTTGGCTCATTTCTCTCTTCCGTATTCAAAAATTCATCGATATTTTCATGTTCTTCCGTCTCTTTCGATTCCTCTTCTTTATCTTCATCGCTTTCTTTCACATTTTCTTCTTCTTCTCCACCGGAATCTTCCTCTGGGTTTTCCTCTTCTGCAGTTTCTTCTACAGCGGGAACATCTTCTTCTGTATTTTTTTCTTCGCCTTCTTCTGCCTCTTGGACGGTAGCACCCGTTACCACGTCATCATCTGACGATCTTTCCTCCGATTCTTCATTTTCCTTCGTTTCACCATCCACCGTTTCGGTCGTGTCTTCATTTTCTATCGTTGTATCTTCTTTCTGCTGTTCTTCGTCAACTTTTATCTATTCCATCAAATTGTCCGTTTATGCAGACTCCTTTAATTGGTATCTGAAATTTTCAATTGTGTGCCCCCCAAATCGAAAAAAAATGTCTCCGCCCGGGTTAAAAAAATCACGTTCCTTTATTAGTAATACAAAAAACTTTAAAATATTTCAATAAATAATTTCGTATCGATAACAAGTTTTACCAAAAAAGCTTATTTAAAAATGTGTCAATTTTATCTTTAAAATCATAAAGCATGCGAATATAATAAATAAATAATATTTCTTATACCTTTTCATCCGAACCGCTTAAATCTTTGTTTGTTGATTCGGCACTTCCAATTGCGCTGTCCACGTTCGAGATACTTATTGACTTTTTCGATCCACGCAACGCAGTTTCTGCTACCTCTAGAATTCTCCAATCCCAACTTTTGGGATAAGATTTACCAGAAACACGTGGTGCTTCCGGTATTACCGCCAAGTATGTTAAATCCACATCCGTAGGACGACTTTTGTAATAAGCAGGTGCTTTTTGTTTCTGATTAAAGAAAAAATATATTATATAACATAACATGTTTCATTGTTAACATTCCATTACATAATATGCTCACATTATCTAACTTATTTTCGTCAGCTCCATATTCAATTAAAAGATCAAATATAGCATCACTATCTTTCAGCGCAGCTGCATAATGCAAAGGCGTTTTACCATCGTTGTCTTGTGCCGTCACTGTGACTGGATATTTTTCAAGAATCTCTCGTGCGATTTCTAAATAACCTAATCCAGCTGCCTGCGATCCAATAATTATGTAAGGTAATTAATATATATAAGGTGTTCATAAGATTATAGTTTATCAATGATATATTATTAAAATAATAACTTAATGTACCTTGTGTAAAACGTTTAGTCCATTGCTATCTTTACTACATAGAACTACAGGCAATACGGGCTCAACCAGCTTTTTTTGTAAACCTTCTAAATCATTTTTAATCGTAGCTGAATGTATATCCTTAATAGTACCCTTCGATTAAAAAATATCATATAATTAACAATAATAATAAACATATATACAATATATACAGATAAACAACATGTGGGTATAATATTATTTTATAATTCTTTTTAATATTATAAATATTGCAAACCATGATGAAAGGTACTGCTTCTAGAAATTTTTTCACGCGCGGATTATTGCTCGTTTCGCATCGTAATTTACTACCGTGTCCTTCCCAAACAACCTGCTGCAGCTTGCCTATGTCTCGATTGTGAATCCATATTCTTATGTTAGAAGGTTTGAAGTCCCAATCTATAAATATACAGTATTATAAAATAAACTTACTTTAAAATATATAATTTATGCACGAAAATCTCGAATATTTTGCATTTAATATAATTTTATACTTATTCGATATTTCTAATAATCGTTATTAACTCATATATATTGAAAAATTTTCGTAATTAACATATATTTTTCTTTAGAATTTAAAATATCTATTTCGATAGCTATTATTTTGTAGGTCAACCACGTCTAATATCATCGGTTCGTGCTTGTCATCATATTGAACGTCGTAACTCACTTCTTATAAATTTATATACTATCGATTTTTCTTAGTCATCGGGTATAGGTGTAGGGGATATAAGTCAAGGAATGTAACATGGTAAATGTCAAAAATTAAGAACAGCAATATAACTAAAATTATTCTGAAATACGTATAATTAATTTCACTAATGATTCATAATGTCTTTAATTTTATTAATTGTTTTTCATTTAATTAAAGATATAGTAGAAATAATGTTTCTAATATACTAATAAGAAAAATACTCACTTTCTTTTGAAGTACTGTTTTTACGGAGACCACTTTTTTCCATTTCAGGCAATTCTATTTCCGAACTATGTTCAAGATAATAAGCAGCTGGATTCCCACGTTTGTCACACACACTAGCGTCACAACCACCGCTTACCAATATATCCCAAATTGTTTCTGGGTTTTTACAAGCGGCGCAATAATGTAAAGCAATTCTACCTTCCTGAAAAACGGAACAGATACACAAATATATCAAGACGTGAGAATTTGATCAATGTTCTTATTTTTTTAATATAACCTTTTATATTGATTAATATATTATAAAATTATACATAACACATAAAAGAACAATATAAAAATAATTTATAATTGATTTTTAAAATAAAATAGAAATTAAACAATAGAAATTTAATGTATCATTAAACATATTCGATAGTGTAATATAAAAAAATTTTACTACATTAAAATAAAAAGTAGGTTACTTCGTTAATAGATAAGACATATTATTAACTTACTTTATCTTTTTGCTGTGTTATAATCGGATAATTTTGAACAAGCCACTCGACTATATTTTGTTGGTCGTAATAAACTGCTTTATGAATCAAAGGCGTACCCACAGAATCCTTCGCAAAAGCCAATTTCTTTTTCGGTTCTTCTAAAATAATTCGTTGAGTTTCAGCGAAAAAACCACGTGATACCGTGTCATGAACTTGAGTAATTTTCGTCTGAAGTAAAAGACTAATTTATTATTTATTTTTCGATTCAATTTTTCAGTTTAATTAGATTTTTGTTCGTACCAAATAATTTGGGAGTCCCTTGAGGAAGACTCGAGTTCTAAGATCTGGCGAATGTTCACCTAATAAACGCGCACCTCGTCCATCCAATACAACGTTTTCTAGCTTTTCAAGTTCTCCACGCTGTAGCCAATTTTTTAACATTATTGGATTCATCTAGGTTTCTGTGAAAATATCAAATTATTTCTAATTTGAAGTATTTCTTAAGTACGAAATATTACACAGCATCTAACTAATACCTTATCGTAATTTGGTGTGCATCTTAAAATTACAATAAATCATGAATGTGATTATCAAAAATATATTTTGAAGTCCAATATTTTTATGCGTAATAATAAACTAGTATTTATAAATTTAATATTATTTATTAAATAATATTATATTATCTAATATTATGAATAAATAAAATAATCTTAACTATGAAGAAAAAATTGCATGAAAAAAGAAATTGCATTTTTAAATCTCGTTAATACTCGTTGATATGTAACAAAATAAAAAATTTCATTATTATTACATCGAATTTTTAGTGAAGAAGAATGTGCACGACATTTAACGTTGTGTTCGGTATTTGAATTCGCGCGATATTTGTGCAATAAGTTTTATTAAAAGTATCCAATACCTGAATTACATTAACTACTGGCGTAACGTAATGGAATATTTCAAAATTAAAATTAAAGGATAATAAAAAAGTAAATTATCATTTTGCTAGAGGACGTATATGACACCTCTGTACGAAGGAGGAAGTCGCAACATGTGCTAAGTCGTAGCGTCGTACGTCGAATGAAGTACAGTATAATGTAGAGACGCCACCGGGTCCTCATTTATCATGTATAGAAAAAGAGTCATATGTAGGTTTTATAATACAACGACTTGAGTTATGTAAATTTTCAAATTTTTAAATTATAAAACGCATTTAAAACGACTCATGTCTACCAAAGCTTATATTAGTTATTAAATCGTTAAATAGCTTAATGACAAAATTCTTGAAATTATTTCAGAAAGATTTAATTATGCTTCTCAAATATTTGTAATTGTAATATTACTTTTAAGATTATTATAAATAATATCTCAAAGTAGAAATAATCTTTTATCTTGTACAATTTTACTTATTCAAGTTACACTTCAAGAACATGAATCGATATTTACTGGACGTGGTACAATGACATATCGATCGTATTCTCGGCGTTTATGTATCAAAAGAATTCTATTTCATATTGTTTGTACGCAAAATTAAGGAAATTTCATAAATTTAGCTATAGGTTGCTCAATAAAAAATTATTCTTGGCAACATATATTATTGCAACATACAGATAATAGTTTCCTTTTTAGAAATAATAAAGTTATATTATTTATAATAGTAGAAGTTATTATATCTTTAAATAATATACCTTTATCCAGTATTAAGGATTTTCGTAAATTATTAAGAAAAAACTTAAAAAATTCAATCATATCTAATTTGTTAAAAGTAATCAGTTAACATGTATGTAAAACAATTATGCACATTGCACATGTACTTATATTACTAAAAAAATATTTTTATGCATTATGAAATTTTGTATGACCTTTTCATTAACAGATTACGCTTATTTTTCCCACATTTAACACACATTCATTAACAAATTACACGTATCGTAGGATAGTACTTACCTTATTAATTAAACTTCACGATTCCGTCACATCGAAATATAATTAAATAAAAGTTGAAAACTCGAAAAGTATTCGTAAAAATCGCTACATCAATAGTCCTGTATATTATTATAAATATTCAACCCAGTTGCTTGCTCTTCAAAACTACATGGAGGAGACTTTCGTGTAGTGATTTCGTTGTTTTGTTTTATATAAAATGAGTTCTTATTATATAATTTTATATCACAATCAGAATGTAATTTAACGATCAATTTAATGCTTAAAAGCCGGTAGATATAAACTTGTACGAAACGTTTGAAATACTTCGTGCGACTGACGACGTTACGTACTTTTCCACGTGTCCTATTCGGACGAGCCTTCTATTATTCACGAAGACTATACTTGCAAAATAGCCTTACTGTTACGGTACCATAGTAGCAAAGGTAATAGGTTCTTAAGATCAATGTAAATTCGAACCTTATTCTACATTTGACAAACATAATTAAAGTATAAACTTGCATATTTTTTATATGTATGTCTTCTTAACTTGTACTTCATTTTTAGGTTCGTAATATAAAATTAGTGTATTCTATAGATGTTGCAATAAATATTGAACTATGCTGCTTTTTTATTAATTTGTAAAATATTTCATATATATAATTCTAAATACTGGTAATTATTGTATTAGTATATTAACTATGATATTCTGATGTAACTACAAACGAGGAAAATATTACATAAAAAGTTCTTTAAAATCGATGATTCTTCGTATTTATAAAGATGAGGTAATAACTAAAAAAATGTTAAAAGAACATTGAAAGAATCGTGTGCTGATCGATAAAGGAGATACTAATCGTACATGGGAATCCTTGGATGCTAATCGATCGTACCTTTGGTCAGGGGAACTTGTTTGTATTTCGTGCACATCAAGTACAAAACGTCGATCAAAACAGATAGTGTTGGACAGTAGCGCACTAATACAAGTTTATTTATTTGTCTACGATATCTTCGTTTAATCGACTGCGTAATACGAAAAAAGTTTCTTACATTTAATAATTGTAATTTTCTCAAAATTGTACTCATTTGTGTCTGAAATTGTGCATTACTAAAACGTTATCTAAGATTAAAGCGTTTCCCTTACAATCTTCTTGTTTCTTTAAATTTAACGTTTCAAATTTGTTTTTAAATTGTCATATATTTTCTAAATTATTTTATTGAGGAATTCAAACTTTTAGAAATTATTTATAAAAAATTGTTTGTTACTTCTAAAAATGTCAAAACACAGTAATTTTATAATGCAACATCTATCTACAATACATACATTTATATGCGACATAGTTGCAATCAAAACAATGTATGTAAGAATGTAGACATTTAAGATGCATACAAAAGTTCACCAATGAGTTGATATTTAAAAGCTATGCAGTATTAGAAGTTTCACAGTTTAAAAAAATGTAATAGTAGCTCGTGCATAATCTATTAGTGTTACTTAAGTGGGACTTTTCCTCTTATAAATGTAAACGGTGAATTCCCTAGTTTTCTACAGAATGCATTTGATTAAACGCACGTGAATTTAAATATAATCCTGTACATATATTGCGATTGTGTATTTTGTACGACACGAACAGTAATTACAATAGAATTCCCATTAATTTTATCTCACGACGTTTTTGTAATTTTAATTATTAAAAAATACTAACGAATATTTGAATAATAATTTAAAAGATGTAATTAATAAATACAGAAATATATTCATTGCATGTATACGTGTCACATAATACGTATCACACATATATATAATACGGAAAAGCAATCAAACGATTTAACTGCATGCACAGTGCAAATTTATCACGACGTTTATTTTATATACAAAATAATATAATGACATCTTTACTTTGTGCCGCTATAATAAGTATTTAATATATATTACATATAGCCGAACATAATACATTGACTATGTGTGTGAATATAAATATAATTAGATATAACAATATAAATATATAATTATTACGTTAAAGAAAAAACTTGTATAATGTATAAGTTTTCGCATTGATGATCGTTTTATGCTAGCAGAATTGATGACAGATTGCAATTCGATAACTTATGAAACGTTTGCACATTCCGAATGCAAAATTTGCTGCGATTAAGAATCGTATTACGATTTGGATTCAAACAAAATTAGTCTTTCGTTCTGAAAGCAATTACCCTGTGATTTAGTTTACTTTCATAGCTTATCACATTGTACATCATGCTAATCGTGGGAATAATTTTTTCAACCATTTCAATCGTTTTATCTAATGGTAATACAAAATTATATTTATAATTTAAATATTTATATTATATATATTATTATATTTATCATATATACTTAAAACATTAAGATATAAAATAGTAAAAATAAACATAGAAATATAGTAAAAAATTTGCTTACTATGCCAGATTTGAATTTAGATAGGACAAATTTAAACTGTAGTGGTCGTGCTTATAAAAACGTAACTCTAACTGCATATTATCCCGATTACGAAAGCGACAATGAGGCTGATTATTTAGATAATAGAGGAAAGAAACTGAGATCTCTCCAGGTATGAAAATATATTTTATATAAACTCAATAATTAATCATTTAAAAGTAATAAATATTAATATTAATATTTATTTTAATAAGTACTCTTAATAATGTTAATTTTTAATGTTATACGACATAATGATTAATGCAACTGATAAACAACGTCATTTATTTTTATCATGATTGATAATAATGTGATTTTGTTAACTCAATAATTTATATCGAGATGAAGTTAAAAGTACGCACGTATTTTAAAATAATCAGACTGTACAATGAAACACTTAAATGATGTATACAAAATAAATGTATAGATGATATGTATAAATGTATAGCATAATAATATCGAATATTAGGGTTTTTTTAATCATAACGAAAATATAAATGTAAAAACTATTTTTAGGATTACATTGATGGTCGTGGTAATTACGTAACAGCTGGCATTGATTTACCTGGAACAGGCATCGATTATGGAACGAATTTATGTATACCTGAATTGAATAAGCATTTTGGTATACGCATACCATTACAGGTTTGTAATATTAGTCAAAATTCATTATTGTATTGATTTACTAGAAACATAAAGTATAATATGTTCAAATATTAACAATCTCAATAAAAGATAAATGTATGTCACGGTATATAAAAGTATGTACTAATTTACATTACATCATCAATATGGTATCGTCAAATTAACGTTTTAATTATCTTAATTTAATATATTATGAGTTTATGAGTTTCATTCATTAGTTTATTTTAATTATTACGATAGGCAAGAGATTATGACAGCAATTTGGAAAACAAAGCTTTCACTAGACTAGATATTTGTGTCAGGACTGATGTGGATAGCTACGATAAGGCTGTAAATAGACTTGCTACTTTGTACGTATAAACTCAATTGATTTATGTGGCAATATTTCATCTTTATTTAAATAATATATGTATTCTCAATGTCATAATAAAAAAATGTATGTATATGCATAAATATATATTTACTTATTTAATACAAATGCAACCACGTATTATATTGTTTTCGTACAGAACATCATTAAAAATAGCTCTGGATATTATGGTCTTTCAGCCCACTGAGGCCAGGTTTTAATGATACTATAAAGATTATGTCCAGGACAATCTGTTGCTTTAATTTGTCGATGTCCAATAAGTTTATAAGCATTGCTAATTTTTCCAGTAGCAACACCATGCGATATCAAGTCTTTAGCAGCTTGCAGGGCTGCTGCGTTCGGTGCCCGATCTATGAGTACATAATTATTTTATGTGCATTACATTTAAATAATTATGGAAATACATTGATTGTAAACAGAAGTAAACAAATATACTTACTATTGAAATTACCGATGAAACAGATGCCAATACTCCTACTATTATAACCTTTGGAATGACCACCTTGTATACCCCAACCGCGGCCTTCATAGACATTTCCATCTTCTCCAACCAAAAAGCTATATGCTATGTCATTCCATTTTTTAACGTTCATATGATTATTCTACAAATAATCATTTGAGTTTAATTAAGTACTATCAGAATAAAAAATTACAGGAAATTTTATATTATATGCTCACTAAAATCAATTAATTACCTGGAAACCTCTAACTTTAGCTTGACAAACTGCTTGTGTTGTGCAACCGTTACCGTCCGAATGATGTATTACAACATAAGGTGGCGGATTTTGCGCAAGTTTTTGTGACGGATTTGTCGGTGCTTTAGCACCCCATTGCGATCTAGTTATGATATTTACAGAGGCTAAAAACGATACAAAATATTTTAATATGCGTAGATTTAAGTATTATATATTCATCAAGAACAATGATTTCTACGAAAAGACGAAATTTTGTGATAAATAACGTTCAATTGATACCATCTTCTTTAGATACGTAATGTCATCCGTATTGCCGTAATTAAGAGGATACAATAGAGAGATATAATAGTAAGAAACAAAACTTCCTTTGTCCATACTAATTACTTTAAAAAAAAAGTGTATATTCTTGTAAGAATAATTGCTTTTAGATCTTTTAAAATAAAAACAGTACTAGATCTTTTGATACTTTACATCACATCGTTTGATCGTCAATTTATAAAACTATCATACATTACATAAGAGACCATATTCGAACAATAATACATAATGGAGTCGTTACAGATCTAAATCAATTAATAAGACATATTTCAAAGAATTGCATAAACATTATGATTACCTAGAGCAGAATTAATATTCCCGAAAGTAGCACACACCACAAAGAATAAGAGAACCGTTACTATATTCTTCATTTTGAAGACTACTGCTGTTAACGCCGATCGAGGTTTATATATATCATATTGTTAGCGTAATGATGCGTAATAATCTTTAAATTGATAATAGAAGATATATAGATATGTAGATATATGTATAAGTATGAATATCTACATCCGTGGATGTATAATAATGTTAACTGTGCATATCTAGTTTTCTTATTATTACATGTGGGATTTCCACAACAAACACTCTTATCTTTAAGAAATACCAGATCTTTGTATCAATTTTTTCATTATTCTTAATGAATTGTTTATAATTAGAATATTTTGAAACCTTTCCTTTAACTTAATTGATAGTAGGTGATAGTAAATCATCGAATCACTTATTAATGCGAATAATTTAAGTTCTTAATTTTAAATTAAAGCGATAAAACCTATTTTGGTTCTTGCTAAATATTAAGATAGATGAAATCGTATTAATTTGGATAATACTTATGGGCATCGCATTAAGTATCCCTAATAAATGTAATATACGCTCTATATAAAGTGTATATACGCTATTTCGTCTATATATAAATTGGTAAAAATCACCAAGCGATGGTCATTCTTGCGAATCGGGTCCGGGTTTCGAGAACTTTCTCGAGTCCTCGCTTC
>JAITYT010001373.1:85346-103604 GCA_025433975.1 Liostenogaster flavolineata
TAAATTAATGTTTTATTTTTTATTTTTTTACATATGAAATTTTGTTTACATTACAATTTTTTTTTCTTTACATTGAAATATAATATATATATAAATTATGTATTAACTTAATTTCATATAGATTTAATTTGAATCTTATTTTCTTTATTATTACGTGTTTCTAGAGCATTACGGACATTTGTACTTTAGCATTCGTACTTTATATGTTGTGAACTCAATATTACTTATTCATATTGTTTGCTGCAGATATCTTTTCTAGGTCGATCTTTAATCAAACCATCCATGATTTTTTACGTAAGAGATTAACCGTAGTACGGTTAAAATTACTGTCGACGAAATGTTCATATGTATGTATTACATTTACATATAAATACCGACATAAAGCAAGTGCAATAAACACGTTTATTGGATTTTATTTAAAAAGTCCCCTGTAATCAATCGATCATTTAATCAATCGATGTATGCACGATATACCAATCACGAATTAAGTAGCTCACATAACAGTGCAAGGTACACGTAACACATCAACGACGTGTAATGATTTTTATGCATAGTTCTAAGTAACCAAGTGATTATAAATCTTATTATATTGAACGATAAAATTGTATAATTCTGTTTATGATCGCAAATAAGAAGAGAGGTAGCAACGGTTGTACTTTGTAGAAGTTAGTAAATAATTATAAGTTACTGTATGTCAACAGATTAACAACTACTAATCTGATCCAGACTTTTAGTAACATACATTCTCAGAATTTTTATCGTTGCATATTCTTCTCTGTATTTTCGTAGTTTTCTACCAAATTTCCTATTCCGTCCATCGTACGTTGCGTTGTAGTCGTATGAGTAAATTTCGGAATTGGATTGGGCGTCCAACGCGGAAGTTTGGTCACGAGCTCATAGAACTGTTCTCCAGGACACTCTGTATTTCGAGCTTGACGATGTCCGATTACGTTATAATCCTTGCGAATCTTTCCAAGTGAAACTCCACAAGCAATCAATGAATTTAAAGCTTGAAGAGCTGCCTTATTGGGTAGAAAGTCTGTAAAAAAAGAAAATACGTTTCATTGATACATTTTTCCAAAACACGTAAGCCTGTGTTATATATATATATTACACCAACGAATTCAACGGTCATGATTTTTTTTGCAAAACGTCTAGAGGATAATCAAATACACATTTACCAAGTGATCTTGTAACAGAAACATTCGGTCAATTGCCAAAAAAGATAGAAATATTCATATATCAATGATGCCTCCTATTCATATCATTATAGGTCGGATAAACATTAAATATCAAAGGCAATTGATTATAAAATTCGTTCGGATTTTTCGAGTCGTCCTAGCTAGACATTTCAACTATTTACCAGTAAAGTCTCCTATCACGCATATTCCGATACTCTGAAAATTGTAGCCAGGTGCATGTGCGCCAACTTTTTCCCAACCGCGTCCCTCGTAAACGTTACCATCTTCGCCGATAACGAAACTGTAACCAATATCGTACCAGCCTCGATCATCGATATGAAAATTTTGATAGGATCTAACTATGGCAGCACAAGTTTCCTGATCGTGACAATAGTGACGAATACCACCGTGGTGAACAAGCACGTATGGCGTCGGTTTGTATTCGAGTTGCTTTTCTCCAAGGGGCTTTCGTGCCTTCCATTCCGCTCTACTGACGATCCTCGGACAACCTGAAAAAAATTGATTGATTATTGACCAATTACCGACCGATCTATCTTCCAAACGGAAACCATTGACGCATAACGCATGTGAAATGCTAATTAGAATAAATTAATTGCGAAACGCGTGAAATTGCACGTATTGGACATGATTCATCTAACAGGCGCCCATTTAGTAATCCTGAACGACAAAGTACCGTAAACAAGTTTTCAATAGTTACTTGCGTAACATTAATAATGAATTGTGAAGAAAATTGACTATATGTTATATACTTATCGACACGATTAATGTTGTACTATTCCTTCGCTTAATAACTTGAAATATTTTATCACGCGTAAGATATCGTTTAACCTCTATCAAGATCGTGGAGCTCGATAAAAGGGAAACGAGATTGAACAATATAAATTTCTGCATATTTTGCAGTGATTCTTCCCTACGAAAAAATTAATTCGAATTTTTAAAAAATGTTCCTCACCGGTTACATTCGCGATTTGTTTGTTGCTCAGAGGAATGCCAAATACCGCCCTTTGTAGGATAACAGCCAAAAGCAAGGCGAATTCTACGAATGTGATAAAAGGAGTTGTCCTCATCGTGTCTCACGGTAATTCCCACCGTAACAAGCCGTGTAAAAAGAGAAACTGAATGATCATCGCGAAACCGCGTCCCCTTTTAAACGAAAAACTGAACGTAACCGGGAAGTCCCTCGCGAAGTCGCACATTGGGTCCTTTAACCCTGACCACTTCCCACTTCATTCCGTTATGTTTGTTACCAGCAAAAACAATAAAATGAATCTACAAGTAGACACAAGCCGTGAATTTTATCTCCGTTCTTACACGATAATCCTTCAATTCTACGTTACGATCCAATGATTAAAATCGCGTATATGAAAAAAAGGTACATATGGTAAAGTGATAAGGGATGATAAGATTAAATTATTAGATTATTGCGTACTTTTCTCGAATGATTTACAGATAAGAAGGGTTTTCAGTTTAACCATGTGGATTATTTTCTAGTAAATCAACAGACATTCGGAATTATTTTAATCGTGAATGCTTTTTATCGTAATAGAGAGAAACCTCGTTTGATAGAAACTTCTCATGTGAATTGAAAAAAGGATGATGGAAAGGATCCAGTAAAAAAAACTTTCTATGTCAATCCGGAAATTGCATACATTGTAAATACTTAAAGCTTGATAATATTTTGATATTGATTAGATTACATATTTGAGAGACAAAATTTGTTATTCCCCTGATTTCGATTATTGAAAAATAAAATGTACGATATTACAATAATTAAAAAACAATACAAATTATTAAAAAGTTAGTACATCGTCGTGAGCGTAATTTAGCTTATAGTCATTTGCATAGTACATCTTTGAGGAGATAATCATTATAGAGTAGTTCCGCGTATGTTTTTTATATTTGTGCCGAACTCGAAATTAATTACTTCCTGCCTTTTACTTAACCAGAAAAACGACGCACATTCCTATGAAACACGTTTATCGTGAACGGAAGTTCTAGTAAACCGCCGTAATAGAATAGAAACGAATAAAAATGAAATTTGTATTAAAACGCATAAATATACAATGAAGAATTTTAAGAAACTATTCTACCGCATTGCTAGACTTTAATGAAATAAACTTCTAGAATCATATGACTTTAAAAACAACTCTTATAATGTAATAATAAATAAATACGCAAAATATCTGAATCTTCTAAATACATATACACACGCGATATGATGAAACTAAGATGTAAAGTCACACTTTCTTCTTTATTAAAATTAAAACGTATCATTTCAAATGATTAGATTAGCCATACAAAACGATCGCTAGATAAATGTACAGTTATCATACATTTTGATAAGTTGCTTATAAATTATGTAACAAAACAATGCAATATTACAGAGAAAACAACTTGTCAATATGATTAATATTAATATATAAAATAATTATATAATTATTACATAATTTCCTCGAAGAAATTTATTGTTTCGTGTACGAATCATTAAAATTATTAATCCAATGAATCAATAACACTCTATACAAACGAAATATCTGTTTTTTTTTAATTTACGCATGACATAATAATGAATCGTTTCCTTTTGCGTTTCTATGTAACGTAAATTACAGATATGTCATGTTTAATGCCTCGTAAGAATATAGAATTACTCGGCATTTTCTATTGATAATAATTTTCTAATTGTTACATAGTACAAGTAATTATGCTTATCGTATAAGAAAAAAATTGCAATACCTGTAAATTAATAAAATTATTATCCCTTTCTTTAATTCACATTTTTAGCGTACATTTCATGCGTACTGTGGAAACCTCTACGAAACTTTGAAATTTCATAGTTATTCGCTATTGAGTGACTAGATGTCAGCACTTTCCAGTGACGATATTCACAAATGTTTATAAATTGATTTATCGGCGAAACATGGTATATGATATATGAAGTTTTTATCTTTGTGTTAATATCTCTGAATACATTTTTCGCTATTTCTTCTGATTTTTGTAGAAAGTAGAATGTTCAGATTTGGATTTACAGTAGATGACGATACAAAAGGTATCGTATTGAATGCTCTTATGACATAAAATCCGAAATGAAAACGAAATAAAATATTTGAGGTTATTGCATTATGATATGTTTTATCCATATCTGATAAAGTGTTTCATATATTATATGGCTATTTTTTAGCCATTTTTTATTTATATTTTTTATAAAAAAGTATTTTAAAACTTAATTTTAGAAAAAACTAACAATAATGAAAAATTGTCTCTCGATTGGATAAGTGCATCGGAAGTAGATGTACCTTTATTGCAATATGAGCGAATATTTGAAACTGAGGAATACATGGAAAGTAGTGCATTTCCCGATTTAAAGTTAAAATTAATACGTTCGGATAAAGTTATGGAAGATCTAATTAAGGACAATTGTCAAAGTATCGTTGAAGCAGAGTCACAACATTCTGATCTTATTCCTGCCAAATATGAAGGTATTTTGATAAAATATTATTTTATGCCAAAATAAATATTGTTAATGATGAATAAAATATTAAATAAAATGTTAAATATTAAACATTAACATTTATTGCTTATCTATTAGTATGTGTATATATAGAATTCAAGATTATTCCTCTTATGGGTACAATATTATTTTATAAATCATTGTACATTAAGGTGGTTTGAAAATCTGGGAATGCAGTTACGATTTAGGCAAGTATATTCTCGAAAATAATATAAATTTGAAAGATAAATGGATTTTGGATCTAGGATGTGGAACAGGAATTATAGGACTTATAGCTCTTCTTAAAGGTTCCATGCAGGTTCATTTCCAGGACTATGTATGTGCATCATTTGTTTTTATGCTATTATTAATAACGAATATTATTGTAATAAAGCATGTTTTCATAGAATGTTGAAGTAATCAAATCTGTAACTATCCCTAATGTACTTTTAAATTTGCAATATCGACAAATGATACGTAAAAATTGCAAATTTTACTTTGGGGATTGGGAATCTTTTAACATGCTTTTTTCAACGGAAAATATACACTCCAAAAAATATGATTTCATATTTACAAGTGAAACTATTTATAATCCAACTAATCAAAAAAAGCTCTATGAGGTTTTTAAGAACAGATTGAAGCAAAATGGTATAGGGTAAGTCTTGTCAGTAATGGCTAATAAATAAATGCTTATACGTAATAAGAATAAAATTGTGTATTTCATTAGATTTGTAGCTGGTAAAACATATTATTTTGGAGTAGGAGGAGATATGAGACAATTTGAAAATCTTATACACAAAGATGCCTTGTTTAATACTGAAGTAATCTGGAAAAGTCACTCAGGTTGTTCATAGTTATTAGAAATATACTTTTCCATTACAAATATTTCAAACTTGCATTTTCAGGTCTACAAAAGGAAATATTAAAATTGTCATGGCGGTAATACGATATTATTTAGATATCTTTATTTTTACTGTCATTATTGTCATTACTGTCAACATATCTGGCAAAAACGTAAGCATTAACAATAGATATCTTTATTTCATTTTTTTAAAATTTAAATTAGTTTATATTTTAATTACTATGGAGATAGTCTTTCATAAACCCATCCATTTTCCCCTTGATGCAGAAGAATATTGTCAATCTTCTCTCCTTCTTTAGGTCGTCTAAAACGAATTCTATCATGAAGACGATCACTCTGACCTTGCCAAAACTCAACTGACTTTGGAATAACAAGGTAACCTCCCCTACAAAATAGAAGATTATCGATTTTCTAATAATGTATTCATATATTTTAAATAATTGAGAAAATATTTTTGTTGTTTTACAGAACAAATTACCAGAAGTCAGGACGTTTGATATTTCCTTCTGAAGACTGTGCGAGTAATTCTCTTTCTTTCACAATAAGAGTTTGTCTACTGCCAATTACACTACTTTGTTTGCTGGCCATAGATCCTATCTGATTTGAAAACGGTCGACTTTGAAAATACTGATCAGAATCTTCAGTAGATGTTTTCTCCACAACACCTTCGATGCGTACCTGACGATGGAGTTAAACAAAGTTTAATAGATATGTGAAGATGAATCGGATATTGGAAAACTCAATTTATTATGAAACACTGTAAAGTGAATTAATAAAGTAAACAAATTTTTTAATATATACAAACGTAAACATACAGCTCGTTTAAGAAACTCCCAGTAGAAAGTTAGTGCGGCGTGCGGATTTTCTTTCTAAAAATCAAATTAATAGTTTCTACTTGTAATTTATTGAACTCTAGACAGAAATTAAGAACTCACTAATTCGTATCCTTTTCTACTATCGTAATTCGTATAAAACTTGAAACCATCAGGGCCAAAAGCTTTAAGTAAAACTGCACGTACAGATGGAATTCCATCTCTGAAATTATAAAAATCATTGTTAATAAAGTATTTTATTTTATACATTAAAACTACATTTTTATATATGATATATGGTATTGTGTATTACTTTGTTGCTGTTCCCAGAAATACTGCATTGGGCTCTAAAATTTGTGGTGTATTACACGCTTCCTCGAACCATACCTTAAATTGCCCTATAGGTTCCTTACTCACTAAATCACTTTCCGTAAACGTTTCATCTTTTGCTTTATATTTTATTCGCATGTCTAGAAAATATAATAACATGGTATTTGAATCTGCTATAATGTAAGTAACGTAAAGTAAATAAATTTAATAAATAATACAAATTATGATCGTCATTTATCTTATCAGTGTTATCATCAAGAGTGATATTACCAATTTTTTATAAAATGATTAATAACAGTAAATTATGATATGATATGCACAAGACGATAATCATATTGAAGCAAAGTTGAATTGAATATGTTGAAAATATTTAGATGTCGATAACATACCTCCTATATTAATTTCATTATGAACATCAGATTGGAAATCAGATTTTTTAATAGACATCTTACGTATCGATCGTTCAATACCAAATGAATTGATTAAAAACTTGAAATATTGTATTGTTATTCTCATAAAATTCTATGAACTAAATCAACTCAATGAAACGGTATCGACGTTGACTACGTATCAGGAGATGTGCATGATCACGATATCTGCAGTAAACTCGCATTTTTAACAGGAAACCTTTAAATTTCTTTCTCTCTAAATCCCACCAATATCCGCATAGGCTGTTCTACTCCCTCTTCTTTACCATCCTTGAATGATATTCACAGGGCTGTAGTACGAAGAACGAGTACCCCTATATTTAACTAAAGACTTTTAATATTTAAGAAGAATAATGATATAAAAAACAACATTTCAATACAAAATTATTAGAAAAAAAATACATCTTAGATATCTGAAATTTAATTAAAAAAATTGTTTAAACTCGTTAACATCAATAGTAAACACATTCATTTTCAATGTAGTACTTTTATTTTAAAAAGGGAAATTAATTAGATATTATTGTAACTATTTTCTCCCTTATCTTTTTTGTTTGAAAATAAGTCTTATGCAACATAAAATGTATCTTCTTCTTTATTATGTAGTCTAAAATTTATTTAACGCATAATATCTAAAAATAATCGTTTTCATTTGTTTAAACTTTGAACATAAAGATTTGTTATGAAATTAATTATTCTCCTTTTCGAAAATATATCAATTTATTATTTCATTTCTTCTTGTAATTTTTATAGTAAAATGCAATTATATGATAAAAGAGTCCTTCGTGCTTAAAAAACAAAATAAAAAATTATAAAGAAATATTTATAATAGCATTTTCCAATATACATAGTTTCGATAATTTAATTTTCATAAAATTCACTATCATAAATTTATTTTTTATTTCTTCCTATACTTTGGTATGGTGCTTTTTATATGGGCATATTTTGAATTTTTGACGAATTCGCTATTAACTCTTGTTTTTGCAGTTGATAAAGAGTTAGAATCAGAATTATTAATAGATATTGATGTTGCACGTTTCGTATCGCTTTTTGTTTGAATTTGAAGAGATTCGACAGAAGCACTTTTTGTCTTTAATAAAGATTGCGGTACTGTTAATGTATCTTGTAATTTCGAAGATGTAGGTGTTCTTGGGAAAGATGTAAACGATCTTCGAATTTTTGGCATCTGAGTAGCTTGCGACTCTATCGTGGCACGCTTTGAATCTGTGTAAGTGCCAAATGCAGATAAACGTCTAATAGGATTTACATTCTGTGAAGATTTTGGCTGTAATATAAATATGAAATCACAATTCAATAAGTGTATTGAACGAAGAGAACGAAATTTCTTTCAATTACTTTCTGCATTTAAAAATTTATTAATTTACAAACATAGTGGTTGAATATTATCTATCTGTATATACTAGATTTATAAGCAATTAATAAGTTTTAAAAGGATTTCAAAGCAAATTATATTGTCGAAATAAAGTTTATACCTTTAACATTTCATCAATTTTGTGTACAATCTCGACAGCATTTTTACGTAAACCTTTTAATTTCGAAGCAAGTGATTCATTTAATACATTTTTAATGAGGTCTCCTTCATTTAATTCATTGTCTTCGAACACAAAAGTGTCAGATCTACGTTTGATATTCACATCTGACGAACTTTTTTCTGATATCTGAAACAATTTTAGTTTCTATGTATTAAATAAAATATTTTAATGAATTTTCAATGAATTTTCAAATCAATAATAGATTTAAAAAATTTAAATACATATCGGAAATATACGGAAATCATTGTAAGTTTAAGAAAGTTCAAATATGATACCTTTTCTGCAGTTGATAATTGCTCCCATCTAACTTCATCGACCTTCGAGTTTTCATCTGTTGATACTGTTGAGCTTGTAGAGGTAATATTCGTAAGAATCATTTTTGATTTATTAATATAACGTAAAATAACATATAAATTAAGAATATTCTACCTATCAGAGTCATCAATGTCTTTAATGTATGTTGATTTTTGCACAACAGGTGCGCCTGGAGTATTGATAATTTGTTCACTTGTCGGTGTTATGTTCATATAATTATAAAAAGATGTTACATCAGTGCCCAAAGTAACGCTTAAAGTTTTGTTTGTAATGTTTATAATTTCATTTTTTGGTAATAATGGAAACGAATCAATTATAGTGTATCTCTAAAATACAATTTTAAAGAAGACATCTAATTATTCTACAGTCAATAATATAAAGAAATATATTAATAAAATTAATTATTAAATTAAGATACTTCATTTAAGACTCGAGAGCCCGAGTAGCGATTTATTAATTTGGTCAATTCTCCAGCGAAATTTTCTGCGTGCATTATGACACGATATTCGATATAACTGACTGATTTTGAACTAGCAAACAAATGACACAACAGTGTCATCTCATTGTTTATTATTTACATCTATAACATTATCAAAATCTTATCAATTTAATCAATCTGTTAACGTATTATAGTTTCATTATTTTATTGGGATACATTACATTATAGATTTATCCATACGAACTAATGAAAATCATCATTTTATTTTATTTTCCAAGTACATTTTTAATACAATCAAATACAAATTTTAATACAATACAAAATAGTACAATTTTAATATAATGAATAGAAATAATATGTTGTGTAACAACAATAGTTAGAGTTAATAATAATTCCGAATAATTTTATTAAAAGTAATAAAACTATAAAGACTTCAAAAATTATATAGATCAGTATAATCGATAAGTTTGTCTAAAGAAACAGCGGTTTATATTAATCGTGCTTATGGTTTACGAGGTTGGTAGTCTTATTGGTACGTCCTTGCAGTCATGCGTTCAATATGTCATTTTAGCGATCTATGTAATATTAATATGTGTATTACGTAATTAAAATAGTCTCCTTCCTCGAAGTTAAATATTTCCGGTTGTAATTACCGAAAACATAAACCTCCGTTAGTCAGAATTATGTTCGCTCATTTAATGAGTGACGGATGCACGATAAATTACTATCATATATATAGGAAATGAATATTATTTAAATGTATTTAATTTAGGTAAATGAAATATCGTACATCATATTTTATTCTGTAAGAATATCTCGTAATAATACCGTTGTCGCGTAAATTATAACAATTCGTGTGGATTTCGACATCGTTATTTGTCGTTATCAATTATAAAAAGGTTTGTTGTTGGTGAATTACTTAATGAGCAAGTCGATAAATCGGTGAGTTAAACAGTGAGCGAGTTGATTGACAATAGAAAAGTGCTCTCATAGTAAAATATCATTATTGCAAATCAATTATTTATATTTTAATAATTAAAAAAATAAATCCTACGTTAAAATGTAAAAATGATAATTCGGTACCAGTAGTTGGATATTCGTGCTTAGCAGTACATGATATATGGCCACAACAGTAAAAATAACATTGCCAGATAATACTTGGATTACTGTGTTAACTTTCTATTTTGTTTAAATATATTTTTTATAGCGATTCATTAATTTTGTGTGATATTCATAATTCTGTTTATATATTAACACGTATTAGTGTTCTTTCAGTGACTGTTTTTAACAGAAAAAAACATGCTGAAAAAGTTTAATTAAAACTTTATATATTTGCAACAAAGTGTATCGACATAATTTAATCGTTAATCCAATTTGTCATATTTGGGTATGTGCACTCAATTATGTATGTTGAAGAAAGTGAAGAATCTTTCTTACCAATGATAAGATTCAGCATGGAACATAAATAAATGTATAAATTTTACAGAAGAAATTGTAACTATTATAAAACAGATAAAATTTAAGAAATTACTGCTTAGTCAATAATAAAACAATAAATTTTTGAATAGAGCTTTTCCAATATTTATTTAAAACTTCATTTTTTGAAAATATAAAAAGTGATCTAGTAATCAAAAGCAGACTTTACAGACTCATTTCCTTTTCATGTACCATGCATATTATATATATGTATGCAATTAGTTTGTAATTGAGACTCTATACATATATTTATTAGAAATAATCTTGTAGAAATGGGTAGCTGGCCTCTCATACTATTCCGTAAATAATATTTTACTATTAAAATGAAAAGTATTTGCAGTATGTATTTTTAGTTTACTTGTATAAAAACACCAAAATTATCATTCATTATAGGTTATGATACAACATAAAATAATTTTATAAAAATTTCTAAAATACATAGATTGAATTAAAGTGCACTCACAAATAAATAATTTATATTTATAAAGAAAAATAGAATAAATACATTTATGAAAGATTTTCTAACCAAGCATTTAAATGTTCAATATTTGGAGGAATTTCAGGATTTTTTATAAAAGCGCTTGATTCTCCAAATTCAACAGTAGAATTAAGATGAGCAAATTCAAAATCCTTTCCTGGTCTCCCAAGAAAGATATTTGTCGTTGATTCGTCAGTAGCTTCCAATTGATTAGTTTTTGTCAAACGTAAAAGATTTAACTCTTTTTCCAATAATGTCTTTATAACACCACAGCCTTTTGCCATAGTTTGATCTTGCTTATTACATAATATTAATATTGGCATATTATTTTGTGCACTGACGATTGACAGTAAGTTGTATAGAAATCTATAAAAATTATATATTTTATACGTTTGCAAACAATTGTTTTTAAATATATTTAAATTATAACAATTTCATAAATATATTAAATTTGTCGTCACTTACTCCGCTACATCTCTGATATCTTTTTGGAATGTAACAGAATCAATTACGTATACTATTCCTTTTGCAGATGATTTGTATTTATCAAAAAACTTGTAACGCAGGCGTTCATCACCAGGGATATCAATGATCCTTAAAGATTTCTAAATAAAAATTATTTGTAAATATTTATAATTACTCTTATTTTTGAGCATATTGCTTACATTAATATACAGTACACAACAATTTTATGAAAACCCACATTATTAATAACAATATCTCCTATATTTTCCTTGGCAGATGTTTGAGTTCTAACAAATTTGGAGCAAAGCAAGCGTGCATATATCAAGGTTTTACCAGTATCACTGAGACCTGCTAGAAGAATACTTTTACCAGCAAACTTTCTTCTACGCCATATGGCAAATAATACTGTAGGCAAAAACATAATTCAATAATAATGAATAATGTTAAAGTAAATATAGATTTGGTATAAATTTTTAAAAATATTTCTATATAAGAATGTATCTGTTTTATTACTGTATATATAATCACAATATTATATTTGTTTTCTTCCTAGTTTCCATTTTTATGTTATTTAAAAATTATTGTAGGTACTATGATATACAGTTACTTTAATAAATAAAATTTTATGTTAGACATTCAGTTTCAATAGATATTTACACATAAATATTTATTATTGCACGAAAGATGTAATATCAAGTTCTAATATTAAAACGTATTTTTCTAAAAAAAAATATGTATAAGTTTGTTTTTGAAAGAAGGTATGAGTATTATAGATATACTGAATAAAATTTACAAATCATTAATATACTATTTCAAAGTTAAATCTACAAATTATCATGTGTTTTGAATTATGCATATTATAACCTAAAATTTATGTTTATAATTACCTAATGTTATTATAACGACAAATACAGCCGTTAATATGCCTATGATCTGTGAATTTGTATTATCTTCGACTAATAGTTTTATCTGTTCTTCCATTATTTAAAATACTTATTCTCCTCGATAACTTCGAAGAACACGTGTTAATTAAACAAGTGTGCTACACTTGCACTGACATGTGTTATACCTGGTATATCTTCAATAAAAATTTCTATAGAGGTTATTAATTCTTATATTTCGTGATTTTTGCTGTCATCTATAAGTGATAAGTTTAAAAATAATCATTATCGATAAAATCGATTTAACTAAATTAGTGCTTTTTGAAAAAATTATTTTGAACATAATGATTATAATTTTATCCCAATTTTTTTCTAACTTAAGTTTTATTTAAATAAAAAACGAAAGATAGAGTTTTAAAGAATTAAATGTGAAGTATTAATTCAAAACTACGAATTGGATCATATCAATAAAAATGGATTAAAAATATAATAATTGTTAAGTATTATTGGAAATAACGGAAATATTAGTTCTAAAGACATATTTGCATAAAGATATAATTTATTGTTCATGGATTAAATTTATTTAAATATAAAATTAGTATATAAATTATATATATATATATATATTTTCTTTTTATCTAAGAAATCCAAATATAGGTCGTGACGGTCCAAGTGCAGTTTCTTGTTCTAATGCTTTTACAAGCGCATCATTTAATTTCAAACCAACTGCTTTTCCTACCTGCAAAATATGTATTATCGTGTCAATGCATCTAAAGAATATTTTTTATAATTATAATGAGGTCTCTTAAATACATAATAATATGAATAATACTAGTACCTCTAGCATCTTTAATAAAGTTGTTGCTTGTATACTGCCATAACCAATTTTGACAGTCGTTGATATTTTTCCATTCGGTATTACAGATACAACCATACTAACTGAACTACACATTTCTTCTTCAGAAGTAGGATCTACCACACAATTTTCTCCTATCTATAAGAAAGACTTTTACTTGTAGGAAAGATGATATGCGAATCTCTATTGGTTGATATGTCGATTTAGTAAACTTACTTTACATAGTGTAATAAGAATCGGGTAATTTGTAACGTCTAATTTGATACAATCAAAAGGATCGTCTGAGAGCTGAATATCTGCCTCTCCACCATCCAAAGTTGCAGCAGTTACTTTTGGAATTTCTGTATCATATAGTGCAGCTTTTACAGCTGCGCCTACTGCATCGAAAAGATTACCACCACACTGCAAAATCTGTACAATCATAGAATTAAAAGTATATTGTAAAAATATATACATTACATGTAACTTACCAAAACATCAACATATATTTTCCAACATTTTTTATGAGGCAGAATCGAAAGTATTCTCAAGTCAAATGTGTTTGGCGTTTGATAAGCTAATGAAAGAATAGTACTTATTTCTGTAGCTAAGTCATCACCGCCTTTACCTTCAAAATCTGGTGTAGCATTGGCAGAACTGCGAGGACATTTTTTGAATATTATAAAAGACTGAAATTTATTAGCGATTCTAAATTTAAATTAAAAAATTGTGATTATATATGAAACAAAGTATATAGAATTGAATACGTGAATATACTAATATTACTTCTACATTATTTATTAATTTAAGGTATGTACCAATCTACAAAAAATTCTAATTTTCCTTCGAATGGCCTGTCTGGATGTGGTGTATCGACTTCTACTTTAACACCAATGAGCACATCTGTGTTTCCTATGCGTAAACGTGATGAACCATGTGTTTGTTCCATTATTTTTGTTTCGATTTCCATTGAGCGATATTCGTATCGTTGTCTACCATCATTTCTAAAATCAGACTATCCATACAATTGAACAAATAGCTACATAAATATATCATATTATTATTTTAAATACACTCATTATTTAAAGACACTCACATCTACACCGTGAAGAATAAACGTTTTTTCAGCCACAGTTAATGGGATTTCAGCCATTTTGAGATATTCTGTCAAAAAATGTAATATTTATGTCAAAAATGTACATAATTTACATGCTAGTATGCGAAGAAATTATTCCTGTGAAAAAACACGATA
This sequence comes from Liostenogaster flavolineata, assembly GCA_025433975.1. Taxonomy (NCBI): domain Eukaryota; kingdom Metazoa; phylum Arthropoda; class Insecta; order Hymenoptera; family Vespidae; genus Liostenogaster; species Liostenogaster flavolineata. The sequence continues at coordinate 100,159 of JAITYT010001373.1, forward strand.
CAAATGTACATGATACAATAAACTACTTACAAAAATGATTTCCTTAAATGGATAGAATCATATAACTATTTTTGTATAACTGTCTGTATTGTTTATATTTTTATAGAGTCAATATATTCATCCAATAAACAATCTATAAATTCAATGTTATTGTGCACAAGCTTTCATTTTTGGTAGATTCGTAATTCTGGTTAACGACAAATGATAAAGATTCGTCGTATTCTATTACTTCAGAGTCATCTAGCTTTGAAAAGGTAAGAATAGCAGAAATTACGAGTCAATATAATTTCATAATTTGTATCACTAAACGAAGATGATATCATGTATATCGTGATTATTGTTTAAATAAATCCTGTTATTCAGAGTACATAGAATCGCTTTATTATAATCGTTACAAACATTATGGATATCTCTTGTAACATATGATGGAAAGTGTTTTCTTAATTTTGTTAGATGGCGCCACGCGTACAAAAATGTCGAGTTTCGTCACGCGTAGATTCAAATGCGTTGCTTGACCTTTTTGTCGTACTTCGTGTGCCGAGTCTTTGTCTCCGGGCATTCATTACCTTTTCTATCCGCGATCGTGTTTCCTGGCAATCGCTACTAAGCGCGTTTGTAGATAATACTCATTTGAATATCATATTCATGGTCTTCGGCGATTGGTTGAGAACTTGCGCAGTCGGTAATCGCGCGTTCGTAAATTGTGTAGTTCGAATTCACGTATGGCCAATCCCGACAAAATTGTCGAAAATGCGACGCATGTGGATTCGACCAATGTAAACACGTCTACGACCACGTGGTTTACCGACCGCGAAGTATCCCAGCCAATCGTTGAGATCCGTGGATATATATTAGGTTGGCAACTAAATGATTGCAAATTATGCCCATAGATTGTTAGGTAAAATCCGCAATCACTTAGTTGCCAATCCAATAGTTCGATAAAATGTGGCCTCTAACGTAACGTTGGAATTCGATCGCTAGGATTGCTATCAGGACGGACAAAAAAAGTGAACTCAACGCAGAAACAATAATTTGACACACGATGACATGGTGGACTTACGTTTATTACTATAACGAAGGGTGGATATGGTTAGTAAACTTGAGAGGCACAACTGGAGGATGCTGATGGACATCGGGATCTTCCTTGTTGGCCATAACCTTAAAGTACTAATCTTTAGTACTTTAATCTTTGCGTAGCAAAAAGAAAGATTATGGAGAAGGAAAATTGGAGCCAAGTATTCGCAAAGGTTAGTGACCAAATAATATAAATATTTTTTATTATTTTCCGTTATTCAAAGAAGTCACGATACGACAATAATTCGAACTAAAGTATATTATTCAAATTTGATAAGAATGAAATCAAAGTAATGCGTGCTTTGAATAAAAAAATAATGCTCTTTATAACCTACAAAAGTATCAAAATAATTTTAAAACTTTATAGTTAGATAAAAAGAGATAGCATACAATTTTCACATACGATAAATGTGTCAAAATTAAATGAAGTTATTGATACTGTGTTGTATGATATCACACACTTTAATCACAAATTGTATTATCAGTGATTTAATTATGAAAGGCATTGGAGTGAAGGCAACTGTACTTAATATGGATGGGGAGCACTTCAATTATAAAAATAACAAAACAATAGGAAGCATAACCTAAGAGCAAAGAAGGTAATGTATGATTTTTTGATATTTTTATTCACTTGTGGCATCTTGTTGAATTTGTATGGATGGAAATCTTTCATTATTTGTACAGACTCGTTCAATACATCTATTCTAAAGGTCTCCATGGAATTTATAAATAGTAAATTTATTACAAGCATTCACAGAAAAATGAAGGATCGATGATGCATACGAAGGATATAAACAGTACAAAAATTACTTAGTTGATATGAAAATTATATAAAAATTACATAAAGATTACAAAGGTGGTGTAAATAAGAAAAATGTTTTCCATAGACAATAAGATACTGTGGTCTACAATGAAGAAGTTATCTAGAATTGACAAATTCTGACATGTACAATATTCTGGAATTCTATGCAATTCAATTAGCCGTTTTTATGAATCAATGTAGGTATATTTTTCAAGAACATGGCTTGATAAATAATTTAGAAAAGATTCTTGAGTCGACTTTAATTTTTTAGTTTCAGAAGGAATATGAAGATCAATTGGAATATTGATGTATATATCTAATATTGTTCATTGTATAACATTTGAGTTTTACTCCGTTTATTATTATGTAAGTCAAATATTTTTTTCTTGTATGAATGTAATCGATCCACAATATTTTTAGTTGTGATCTATCTGAATCGAGACATCATCAATTGTAAATTATCAATAGATCTAATAGATCATAAAAATATAGCACTTATTTTTTCTTATTTCTAGATCACCTATCCCAGTGGAAAATGCTTGAAGTATAAGCACCAGATGTTATTTTTATTTATTTATAACATTTTAAATTTACTGAAGTAATTAAGATTATTAAAAGTTTCGTTTGAAAAACCAAATGTCCCTTATGTATTTCAACATTTTTCTGTATTGCTAGGAATAATATCTTCTAGAGTAAAAAGCGAGAACTCTTACACGTTTTATACCGTCTTCCCTATGGATATTTACATCGTCACTTTCCTTGGAACAGAATGTTATCACTTAGAAAGCATCGATCGTTTTTTGTATTTACACAAATGCATCGGGCCAAATGTTTGCCTCTTATCTTATTGACTTTTAGAAACATTGCCCGTGTAGGACTGTACCGGCATTTTGATACTTGACGATGATACAACGTCATAATTTTGATTACGTCGCACGTATCATTATCTCATTCTTCTATTTACGCAGATCAGCTAATAGATCCTTTTTCCGTTACTCCTTCGTACTCCTTCGATCTGATGTTTCCGCATCGATACAAGTTCTATTCAAAGTTTATTAAACCGGTGAGTCCGCGCTGTCACGGACAATTGAAATCACCGTGAAAGATTCAGCTTCCGTTCATAGATCGATAGCAAACACTTCGTACGATTCGGCCCTTGAAAATGGACCATTAACGGTTCCGAGTGTCCGAAGTTTCCCCTCCTGGCATATTTTTGCGCGACCTTTGTTCGGAGTCGACGCCGCCGACGTCGCCGCGGGCAGCAACGGAGGCATAAAAAATCAGGACACGCGAGATCGGGCTACCGTAAAAGCGAAGCGCGGAAAGAGGAAGAGAGCAGCGGTGTCGTGCCTCGTACAAAGAGGAGTCGTTGCGAAGGGTTGGTTAGATGGGTGGAAGAGGCGAGGAAGAAGAAAGAGGAGAAGTTTGAGACGGTGGTTGTGGCGGTTCACGTGGGTAGGGAGGGTGTCGAGGGGGTTGTGATAAAGTGCGGTAGAAACGGTAAGAGAAAGAGAGAGAGAGAGAGAGAGAGAGAGAGAGAGAGAGAGAGAGAGAGAGAGAGAGAGAGAGA
>JAITYT010001373.1:113079-124302 GCA_025433975.1 Liostenogaster flavolineata
GCTTTTCCAGAGCGTATATATACGCTCTTCGTATGCGAAGTACACTTTTCGAGGGCGTATACGAGTATATACGCCCGTCGGAGCGAAAGGGTTAATATAAAGAGTCGATAACTCTTTAATTTATATTTTTATAATATTATTTTCCATTTTTAACGCCAATTAGGGTGTTTTTCAAAACCGAAATTACTTTCTTGCCAATCCAATAACGTACGTACCGGTACGTGGAAATTCGCGTTTTTTCCCTGTTTTATCGTCTTCGATGCTATTTAATCTGCTCTCACGCAAGGATCGAACGAACATCCACACTCGAGAGACGAAACGAAATTCGTAAGAATTTTACGAATGATCGTAAGCGTGGACGAGAGTCCACGAAGATTCTTCGTCGAGCTAAAACGCGCCGAGGGAAGAGTGAAAACGGTGCATATCGGTAGAAGGAGCGAGGCTGAGAGAAAAAAGGAAGAAAGTGCGAGGGCGACGAGCGTAACGAGGGTCCGTGCTCGACGTTAGTCGCGTTAATATAACGGAGACTACTGTTTTCTAGCGACAAGCATGAACGATCGTAGTAGCGTGCTAGCTGCCACGGCAGAAGGAGGAACACCAACGACGATATCGGTATCGAACGAAGACGAAAATGATGACGACGACGACGACGATAACCCAGAACGTGAAGGCGGACTCCTACGGACGCCTACCGAGAGATCGGAGAGTAGAGAGAGGGAGAGAGCCGCGCTCGTCAAAGAGTTTCATTCATCCGCGCGGCAAACTTCACTCGTGCGAACACGTGTGTTCCGCGCAGCTCCGCATTGTAAACGAGGATTTATATCCTTTCGGCGACGTTCAAGGCTCTCTTTTACGCGTTTTCTCCTTCCGATTCTCCCTCGTATTTTGCCGTCTTCCGGCTGCCTAAGAAGAAAACGAGATGTTTCCTCGACGATCCAGCCACGTTCCAGCGCGCCATTACGATTCGAACGGAAATCGAAGAGATCGCAGCGAAAAAAGTCGGAATTCGCTTTGGTGCGACGAAGCGAGCGTTCGCAGGAAGCTCCTTCCTTTATTCCACGGAGAGAACGGTCGATCGAATCGACTTTATTTCCATTACCAGTTGCGTTAATTCTCGCGTTTATACGAGTATTCTGATTATAGTTAACGCGTCGAACGTCACGCGAATTTATTAGGAAATCCCCGTCAGGCCACGCGCGCCACTTATGCTATTTATACGATCGCTTGAACCCTAAAGTCGGCATTTAATACAATATTTGGGGTTTTAACTCCTACCCTTTATCGTGGTATATATTTTTCTCTAAAAATTGAAATAAAACTTTCATATTATATGGATTTATATCATATTTGCTCCAATGTACGAGAAGAGACTTACTACAGATGAGACGGCTGAACGTACAACCGCCGTTGGGAAAGATAATAGGGTCCGTAGACGTGCAGGTCGAACCGGCTGGAGGGGTTAATATCGATTGGAATTAACGCCGCTTATCCATCCGTAGGAAATGGTCTTTTCGTTGAAAAAGAAGGCGGTACGCTGTTGGACACGCGCCAGAGTAAACAACGCCGCTCGAATATTTCGTAAGAATTGGTGCCTTCCCGAAGGCGTACTACGCGACAGCGAGACACCTCGATAACATCTGTGCATTTAATGCAGGGTTCGTGTCATAATGGAGCGTCCTATCGTTGACATTCCGATGTTTCAGATAGTCAGTTGCTAGGTCAGCTTTCGAGTTTCTTTCCTTTCGAGATCTTAGGGGACACACTTTTACCGTCTCCACGCTCGTCCACGTATTGACGTGGATCTTATCGATTCGACGTACGTCCCATCATCGACGTTTCTGTATTGCGGCACACGGACGAACGGAACGCCGAATCTTGCACGGCTCGATACCGCGTGAATCGTATCTCCCGGGCTCTTAACGCGCTTTCCATCACGGATGGAAGCCAGTCTCCCTCGTCCAGGCGCTCGCCAACACTTAACACGACTACCGTCCAGCTCTCCACGAATTCATAGAAGCAGCTGGAACCGTCGAAGGAATCCCAAAATCCGACGCGTATCTATCGTCACCGCTGACGTCGATCGTCTCCTTTTTTTTTTCATCAACGACTCCTTGACTTCCATCGACCCATTTCCATCGGTCGATGGAATAATGCGTCGAGGACGATGGAAGAGAGGCTGCTCCTAGAAGAAGGCATTCGAAACGAACGTATGGCGTCGCTTCTCTCAGGGTTATCGTCGATTCGAAACGGTCTCCTCCGTCGGCTTATCGGTCGTCGTCGTTCGACTACGAGGGGAGACGATCCGAACGTAGCATCGCGGACGCGTGGGTGGACTACTTAGCTTCTCGAAGACGGCTTCCGTATTCATCCGGAGCGCGCGTCTAGCCGGATACCGAGGCTACGTCGTCGCGCCTTTTATGGCATAAAGAAGGAAGGACGGAGTCGCACGATCGGGCCCCGATCTCGCTCGACTTATCTTCGATATCTCGAGTTGAGTCGGTGGATGCTGCGCGGTAAAAGGAGGCGCTTCGACCGAACCAACGGCGCGTGGGCGTACCGACGAGTATCGAGTAGCGAGCAGGGCACGCTCGTTCGTTCCGCCCGTACTAGACGCGCCGCATTAAGACTCGGTAGTTAAATAAATTCAGGACGGAACGTCGTCGCCGGACAGGAAGCGCGCCGCGTCCAATGAAATACGGGCTCGACGTACTTTTTTCGGTCCGGTTCTCGCGGGAGATTCGACCGCGCGATCGTGCGCGCTTCTTTGTTACTCTTACTACGCGGTACCGTTCTTATCTCGACAATGGGTTTTTTTTTATTGTTTGGTCACGGATATTCGACCATCGGCCGCGTTAGTATCGATCGGTCGTAAAAGTTAATTCTAGTTGTATTTTAAACGTGTTTAGTGCAAAGCACGTTGCATCGACAAGCGTTTCATTGCCGATCAGATTATTCCTTTTATCGGTACAGCGACTGAATTTGACTGTCACGCGTTTAAATTGGCAAGCATTTCGTTCTCCAGCCACGCGTGTTAAATTAAAAAGGACTTCTAGTAGTCTTGTGGAATCCCCACTCTCCAATACGAGTATAAACGTGTTTAATTTATCCGTATTAATCAAAAAATTACTTAACCCACGTATTTTGAGCCTGACAGTGAATTTTTTAATCCATTGACTACCACGCAAATCTAGCGCGTCTTGCCCTGTGTGCCATGGTTTTATTTTAAAGAAAACATGGAGTTTTACAAAATATAATAATATTGAGTCATTGATATAATATTGTATCGGCATTTACAGTATTTTTATTGAAAAAAAAAACACTATGACCTATATATATGTAAAGAAAGTAGACTTTCGCGCGCGCCGCCTACCGGAAAGATCGGTAGAGGGCCTAAGAGATATAAAGAGGGAGACACGAGAGGAGACGAGCAGATGAAGAAGCAATAGTGAAATAGATAGATCCAAGTCAGATGGATAAATATAGATAGAGATAGATAAGGGTGAACATAAATTGTCGTTTCTTTTGTTCGCAGGTAAATATCGAATAGAAGATGTAAATAGTGTAAATAGTTAACGAATAAAGAAAATGTTTTAACCTTTCGTACACGGAGCAACACGATTGTGTTTACTTTATCAATCCGATTAACCACGTGTCTTACGTATATAATTATGATGTCATGATCTAAGCGTCTAAGTTATAATTTTAACGATTTTAATAATAAAAATTGATAATTCAATATGTTCTCTACACTGTATACATTTTCGCTTCGTCCTTTCTAATAATTCCTAACTCGAATGGCCATTTGTAGTCAATCGAAACTTGGAGCACACGCTACGAGATATCTCGTAGCTGGTAGTCAGTGGGTTAAACGCTGAAAATTGCTCGGAGGATCGAGGCAACGCTCGATGACGGCCAGAGGCGATCGGACGCGATTCCAATGACAGAAAGATCGCGCGTAACATCGGGCATAACAGGTGATGTTTTATCGCTGTCCCTCGGCGAGGAAGGCTGCGCCGAACGAGACGCGGGGGTTAAAGAAGGGCCGGCCGTCTTCGCGTCCGTCAAACACATATCGAATCGCACAAGAGAGGACGATGAGGAGCCATTGTTGTCAGGGCTCTCGAGAGTCTTTCTTTGGGATACGCTCTCGAGTAGAGACGCGGTCTCGATCTTCGTTCGTTAAGTGGATTCTTCGGGAAGGTCGCGTTTCTCCCTCTTGTTCGCTCGCTCGCGCTCTCCCTTTTTTTCCGCTTCGACAACGCGGAAATGTTTATTATACGCGGCATAAAAATCGAGGAATAACGGGCGGTGCGAGCGCGCTCTCTTTTTCGCGCACGGAAGGCGACGTACGAGCATTAAAATTAATGACCGTAAGAACGACGTGAAAGCAGATGTCGAGACGGCAATTAGGGTTAAAGATACACGTTCTCCCGATACTACTCCAATGCTTCTCCAAGGCGTGACAGTTATTTTCGAGCGTGGATAGAGAGGACTTTTGAGTGTCGGCACGTCGGTTCCTCTATATTCGAACTAATTATGTGCGGTGTGTTGCTTTTTCGTCTCTCTGTCTCTCGGTTCTTCTCAGCTTGCCAGAACGAGTGGAACCGTGGAATAGAGTGACGTGGATCGTACGAACGACCCTTCGGGAAGGGATACTTCGTTTCGTGAGGTTACGTAAGCGCTTACGCGACGATCCTCGATCGTTCCTTAACACTATGTCGACTTCAAACGATCAGATGACGAAATACGAAAAAAAGAAGAAGACGTTCGTAAAATTAGAAGATATTGTTCGGGATGTTACGACAGAAATTCAACACTATTCGGACGTAAGACAGAGATTCGAGCCAAAAATTTGACTAAAAAAGTCGTCACGTTTTGTAATACACGCACAACCACAGCATATTTTTGTTTAGAGCGTTTCAATGACTTTCATTAAAATTACTACATTTATTTTTTAACTTTGAAACTGTCGGTTTCGGTGACCTACGTTGTCCAAACGGGCTCAACGTGTTAATATATATTTTTTGTAATATATTATCTATGATTGAATTGGGATCGTTGAGCAGGAGGCAATCGAATATTAGGTGAAAGACTTTATAAAGACGTTATAGTTTCCTGGCCACGCCAGATCACGCAACACACATCCACACATTTGTACGTTTTCACACACACACACACACACAATATACGCACAATTTGGTTGTTTCTAGATCCTTCGACGGTTGCCGCGAAAATTATAAAAGCTCAACGCTTTTGCTCGCTCGAAAATCACATGCAATGCAGGTGCGTACCGCGTGGGTTTAGACGTCCTAGAGCTAAAAGTCTACACCCTCCCCATTCGTTTCGTTGCTAATAAATTAAAGGGCAAAGTTCTTATAAAAACAGAGAACTTGCCAAATGTCCCTAACTTATTGTTACTTGAACAGATACTTCGCTCGATAGTTTTCGCGGAACATCAACGTGGTTTCACCGGACAGCATAGTGTTAATTTTCGCTGACAAAGCGATCGAGCAACGATCGTCTCGTTGGTATGAATCATCGAGCGCATCGTCGATCGTCGTGTCGTCGTCGACGTCGTGCGCGATCGAACAAAGTTTAGCGGCGCGAGCCTTTAATCGTTTGTTCGATAATGAAATTCCACGATGACGTTTCGTGTAGGAAACGAGCTACGTGATTATCATACGCTCGTGGCATGTCGGCAAGATGTCGATCGTCCTTTCGAGGTTGTCGCTACGTATTGTGAGCTGCCCAGACACGAAGTGGTGGGAATAAGATTCGTGATGGAATTCATCGCGACTGTCATTGTTTGAACGGCGGGTACGAGGGGGCAAATGACGGAGAGATAGGACTCCATCGAGTCGGTGGTTGTCCCTTCGTACTGTCTTCCCTCGCACGAATTTATCGTTGCTTTGTTACGCGTGAAAAATTTGTCACGCGTCGAGTGAATATTGAAAAAAGAAGAAGAAGAAGAAGAAGAAGAAGAAGAAGAGACCAGCTAACGTTCGCGACATCGCGCGCGACAGTCGTATTTCTTGCCGACGATGCTTTCGATTTAGAGATATAAAATTCCTTTCGTCGAGGCGCGTAACCTCGAGTTTATTCGAATTTTCTTTTCGACACGACGATGTACGCATCGTAGATAACATCGCGAGAATTCTCGAGTCATCTCCCGCGAGAAGCTCGGCTACACGGTCGGGACGTGATCGATTTTAAATTGATTCGTTCGTCGATCGGACGCATCCGAAGCGGACGAACGTTCGGCTTGACTCTCGAAATTACGTCGAGGATAAGATTTCGATCTGAATTTTAATTGTTCAGCGTCGCGAGCGCGTGGCGCGCGAACTCGAACTCCCCTTGCTTACGGGAGAAGTCGGAATGGACCAAGAACGAAGCGATACGTTCTTGGACGATCATAATCGCGATAGAAGGTGGAAGTGGCTTCGATAGATTCGTTCGATAGGCTAGAGGAGTTCTCATACGGCAGGCGTGGAAGTTGGCGATTCGAGACGAGGAGAAAGAATCGAAGTGAAGGCACCAACAAAGAAGCGAAAGAGTCCTCGAACCAAAGATATTTCATCACGACGACATCTACATATTCCTATATCACGGTCTGGCGACTCGAAAGGTAAAGAAAACGCACACACGTCGAACCGTCCGAGGGCGGAGTGGGGCATAAAGTATCCACGAAACGATCGTAAAGCATGTGATATCATCTTCGTGGCCGACCGCCAGTTGGGGGCTTTGTCTCTTTGTGAGTTGTGTCGTTGCATTGTCTTCCGGCCGTTCTTTATGGGCCCCGAATCTTCGGCCGTGCGCCAATACCGCAAGAAATCGAATGGCAACCAACCTGGAATACATACACGTATATGCCCGCGGCCGTACGTCGCTGCTCCATTTCTTACTCCGTCCAATATCATAAAGATTCTCTTATATACGTGTGTACGCGAGAGCGTTCGGTGGCCGCCCCGACGTTCGTGGTAACATTCGAGTGATTTTAACGTCGGTGATACGTCGCTCTGATTATTCGCTCCTTGCGAGAACGGCCGACTTATTACGAACTCGTGACATCGTGAAATTTTCACGAAGGCCGCGAAGAGCGAAATTCCATCCGAAAGAGAGAGCCTCGACGAACCAACTGAAATTTTAGTAGTCGTCCTCTGCCTAAGCTGCTTTATTTAGAAACGCGAAACGTCTGGTGGAATTCCAGTCGAGCGTCGTACCGTTGATGACACGGGAAAAGTAACGGTGGTAATTTCACGCGGAAAAAAGAAGGAAATAAAAAGAGAAAAAGGAAGAAAATTCGAGTCGCACGGGAGAAGGAAACGGATAAAAGGAAGGCGAGGGTTAGCGACGGTGGGCGATGGTAGCGAGCGGTGTCTCGTCGATCGGCGGCGCATTTGAAAGTTAAATTTCCGGTACGAATGGGAATTTCTGGCGCGGAGGAGAGGAGAGTCCGGTCTCACGTGGCCGGCGCATACGCCGTATTCAGATGCGTCCGGCTCGTCGCCTGACCCTCGTCCCGTGTCCGCGTCTTTCCATCAATCCGCCTTGACATGCAAATAATTCGTGGAAAAAATCGTCGCCGCGTGCATAGGAGACGTTACAATTAATCGCGTGACCGTGTCGCTCTCGGTGCAACGAGCATTTGCAATTTGTTACTGGTGACGCGGGCTCACCGATGCCTCGATCCTCCACCTTCGATCGAAGGAAGGTTCCTTTGATGGTTTTAGATCGCTCGATTTCGCTTTCGATCCTCCTTTTTTCGCGCGACACTCCGTCGATTTGGAGTTTCTTGCCGGTCGTTGGCGCGCTGTCATTTCGGATAGATTCGACGTTAATAGAATCTCGATGAAACGAATTTCGCGCAGCTGTCGCTCGAATAAATTTCGTCGAAACGCAGGAGCGCTGCTCGGTGAAAAACGTCTCGTGGAAGCGAGCGCATCGTACCGGTATGCAGCACGACCCGGTGCACGGTTCTCGGTAGTCGGCGCGTACCGTGCATCGTGTATGCCTACTCGGAACCGAATACGCTCGTGTCGCGCGCTTCGAGCAAAAGGAAGAATGACTCTCGCGACTCGCGTCCAGTCTAGGCGCGATCGGGCGCGAGCACGAGCACGAGCACGAAAATCTCGAGCTCGCTTTTCAAACTCTCATTGGCTCGTCGTCTCATTCTACCATACGACGCGAATTTTAGTCTTTTCAGGGAGTAAGTTACGACACGAAGACGTTCGTTATTTGAGCCGTTCACAAATCGATTGACTCCATAAAACAAAGCGAAGAAAGGCGACGAAATTATTGTTTTCAATAATTTTACTTTCTTGCTTACGAAACATTGTTAAACGAACGATTTATCGTTGCCATTGAGCACTCGATGGTGTATTTGAGTTAATTAGGAGTTAATCAGAATAGCTTTTGAGATTAATCATTCGTTATTCAATGGCCAAAAAAATTTCGTCGTTTAACGGTGTTAATCTTTATTATTTGGGAAATTTATTATAAATATAAGAAGCTATGACCGAACCAAGTTCTTTGACACTTCAATTTAAGATATTTCAAAAAGCGGAGTTAATCGACTTTTACGATGAACGGATTTGTTGTCGTTTTTATTGTTTTTATTGCCACTGCTTCCCTAAAGACTGCAGGCATCTTTCACATATTATATTTACATGTGGAGTAAATTCATTATTTTATCAAGGATATGATGTCGTTTGAGAACTCTCTGAAATCATTTCGAACGGTCTACTTTGGAATTGTTGTATCTGGTTTTTAATGAAGGCTAACGAGTAGAAATTCTCGTAACAGACGTTCCTACTTAACCCTTTGCGAACGGGACAGTTCGAAGTCAAACGTTCCGAGGAGTCGAGCGGCTATCGCGATTGTCAGTTTGAAAATGCCAGCGCACAATTCTCCATGGACGCTATTTTTGTTCATAATACTTGAAGATGCTATTCCAACACTGAGATTAGTATAATGTTCATTTGTTTATTTACAATATTTTGTATATATATATTTATTTATTTTATATACATGTATTCATCGGGATGTATTCATCGATGTTTACGTAGAACATATGCAACGATAGTCCGCAAATGGTTTAACGAGGCTAATGAACTCTGGGTATGCCGTAATCGAAGCCCCGATATCCAAGCGACGATAGTGAAATCTTCGTTACCTCGAACATATTTTGAATATTCTTCGTACGACTGTTTCTCGATAAGCGAAATTTCGATCGATGATAGGCAACGCCCGTCGACGAGTGATTCACAGCGCGAAGTTCTTCGCAGAGACGTCGCCATTTTTATCGGAAGAAACGCGACGGGTCCTGCCATTAATCAAGCGAGATACGTCGATCGCAATTATTTAAATATTGATACAGCTCACCGCTTACGCTCACGCTCCACGAAAGCGTATCGTGGAAGGTTGCCGGTTCTCGAGGATCGAAAGATCAAGATTAATGCATCGACGCAGAGGTACGCTCTCGTACAAAGAGGACGACGTATGCGCGCGCGAATAGCGCGATCGCCGCCTTAATGCATCGCACGCTGTGCGTCAATGCTCCAAGGGATGAAGATAAATATTTGTACTGACGAGTCAAAACTCGCGGTAACCGCAATCAGACGTCTATTAGTTTGCGATGACTTTGGCCAACCCGTGGCCACTTCTCTCTCTTTCTCTCGACGTATCCTTCTTCATCCACGATCGAGAGTCTCGAAGTCACGAGCGTAGCAGGAGCCCATTCAAATGTAAATCACTGTCACCGGTGCGAAGCCTCCTAGGATATCCTCTCCTCGTGATCGATCCTTTCTCCAGACGCGCGAACGAAAGTGGAATCCATCGACTTTGTCGTCGATAAAAACCGAGAAACGAATCGGTCGTGCCACGTGGCGACGTTCAGCCATCTTCTTTCACTCTTTCTACTCTCGTTCGCCTCGACATCGATAACAAATATTAGGTCTACCAGAAAATTCTGTCAATTGATATAATATTATCTCAAGTCGAACATTGACTTTTTGGACCACTACATTTTTACGTATGTGTTCGATATATACGTGAAGAGGCGGTTAGTGATAATGGAAATTGTATTTTTCAGTAAATATTAATTAATGTATCGAAAGTGTCTTTTGTTTAAAAAACGAGCAGAACTTTTCGGTAGACCCGATGCTTATTCCGATTTTCTCTTGCCAAGTTGCCGCGTCGAAGCGCGATTCGACACGGCTTTTTCCTCTTCTCTCTTCCTCCCCGCGGAGAGTGAGAGGATCGTGATCTCGGAGGACGCGGAGAACGACTCGAGAATGGAAGAGGGCTCTTAAGTGGACTCGTTGCGTAACGATCGCGTTTAATATCGATACTCCTTTTCGTGATGCTGATTTATCGCTCTTTCCTTGGAGCTTCGATAGCCTCGCGAGTTATCGACCGTGGTCATGCACGCTGCTGGAACGACATCGACGAGACACGGAAGAAGTTTAACAGATCTTGCGCGGCTGTTTTCCCGCCAAAATCTCACCAGGTTGCGGGCGATTTTCTGCAATTCGTGCGCAAAATTACTTGTGCACAAAATAGCTGTAGTTTTTGAACTTTAGGTTTTTTTAAAATAAAACTTTTAGTTTCTCTTAAAAAGTAAATTTTTTTGCGCACAGACGTGTTAATAGTCGAATGATTTCGAGCGGAGAGAACGACGCTCTTCGAGGTGGAAAAGTCAGCGAGGTCGTTTTCGTTGCGTTTACGCGTGGACATGGATGAGTATCGCGGACTCTCGACGATAATCACAAAGACGAGGAGAGTTTAACCGATCTTCGATGTTGCAAGTCGTTTCTCGTTGTTCGAAAGGCTCTTCCCTCGAGGAGGAGGAGGAGGGGGAGGAAGGTACGCGGCGTCGATTCGAATCGATTAAAGTCACCACGGCGAGCGCAAAGGAACTACCTCCATTCTTCCCACGGTTGGTATAATATTGATAGATGAGCCGCTTCCCTTCTCGTACCGCGAAGTAGAAAAGATCTAACCTTCGAATTTATCAAAATCACTTTGATACCTACGCGGCGCAGCATGACGTAACGCGTCTCAGCGGCACACCGGCTGATCCGTCATTAACGTATTTGCATACGCCAATCGGTCAGCGGTAAAGGGCTTAGACTCGCCCTCCTTCGAAGGACGAAGGAAAAAAAAGTTTTGCATATTTTTATCCCTAGCTTGCTCCCTGCGCGTCCTCTCTCTCTCTCTCTCTCT
>JAITYT010001373.1:131408-143914 GCA_025433975.1 Liostenogaster flavolineata
AAAAGGGTTAAACACCTAGTCCAGTTTTAGGCTCCGTCTGTCTATTGTTCACTGGTCGTGGCAACTTGCGTAATTAATAAATGTCATTTAGGCTATTTTCGAGACTTTCGTTTCTTCTCTCTCTCTTTCTCACGTCTACGCGTACGCTAACACATACCCTTGCACAACGAAGAAACGAAAAATCTCGCTAGCGACGTTTTTGAATTATTCTTACGTTCTCCTTCGCGTCCTTCTCGCGTTCGATCGATTCCATATCGCGCGTTGCATCGGGAAAATATCACGTCCTACCGGGTCTTCGATCTCTCATCGGGGATTCCCGTTGCGCGGGCACCGCGCGATGCGAATAATCGCGGCTCGTCCTTCGTCGCGATGATCGTGGTCGAGGCGGCGCGTTTCAACGTGCATTTCCGTCATTGGCACGGGTGACGCGACGCGACGACGTCTCCGTCGTTGTCCTCGTCGCCGCCATTGTCGTCATTGGCCATCGGTCAATTGGAGTAAAGTGTCAGCGCGGGGAGTTTGACGAGACAGCGTCTAGACACCTCTGACATCTTCAATTTCGTCGAGTCTCGGCACGTCGCTCTATGCGACGCGCCGACGTCGCGTAACTGCCGCCTTCTTCTCCTCCTCCGTCTTTTCCGCCTCCGCCTCGTACGCGCGCTTTCGATCGTCCCTTCGTTTCTTCTTTCGTTCGCTCATTGGTACGTCGACCACCCAAGACACGAGTACGTCGCGAGCTTATGAATGGACGAGGTCGATATAAATCGCGATCGCGTGACTGCAGTCACTGACGCGCTTTCTCTCTGACTCGCTTAGCCTCCTTAAGCCTCCGCTCGATATTTGATCGTTTCCGCGATCGTTCGGAAAGTCTTTTTTTACATTTTTTTTATGAAGAAACGTTGTTTTTTTATGTCTTTATGTTGTTTTTATGAAAAACTATAAGAAACGAAATTCCAAACAACTTAATATATCGAGGATGGACGTGTGCATGTTAATAACACCTTGACCTCACACGAAACGCTTTGAAAATAATTTATTGCTACTAGACGATATTTACAATACCACTGTAGTACAATTTAACAGAGTATTACCTATCATAATAGAGACAATAAACGACGGTTATAACTAACTATCCTCGAAGTTACTTTACCACTGTTAGCATTGCTGCTCGTTTCCATCTGACTCTCCCTCGGTCGATTACGCGTCTTTATATATCTTCCGACGTTCTCCTTTCTTCCATCGCTCGTCGGCTCGCGTTCGGCTGTACTTCACCTAGGCCGAGGGCAGGCATCAAAGATTCTACCTGTACGCCGTGTTTCTTTTGTCCATTCCTTCTAGTATCTTTCGTACAAATATCCATTGTTTTCTATTTCGGCTACTAGAAGGAATCAATCGTCGGTCGCCGCAGACGTTTCGCGAATTAGAAATTTCATAGGGCGACGCAGCAGCTCGACGCTCTTTGTTTCGAGATCGTAAATTCACCGGCTGTCTTGGCTTAATTGAAAACTCGCGCGACGATAATCCATCGTCGGCTGACTTCGAAGATCAAAGCGCAAAGCGTTGAACCAATCTCAGGGGCAATTTGAACGCGAGATTTCGTACGTGACGATTTTGAATTTACGAGTAACGGTTCGAGAGGATCTTCCGACGTTGTCTTAGAGCGGCTGCCGTCCGCGGATCGACGTTCGACGCGAGAGGATGATCTCAATTAAACGGGTTTATCCGAATCGACGGGGGGTGCTTCGACCGGTGCGTCGAGAACGGAGGAGCGTCTATCTGAATAAGTAATCAGGATACGGGTGAAACGGATCGCGGCTAGAGCCACGCAAGGGGGATGAAGAAGGGTGCGATTGTCGCGGGATGTCGTGAGAAAGGACATGTGTCCGGAGGTCTCGTGAATATCCTTCGAAGCCGACGCGGAGTAAGGGTGTGATTGTCCTGGCTTACAATGGCGGTATGACCACCCGAGGTTAGGACTCGAGGGTTGCCTTCGACTTGTCCTCGAGATGACGCGTCACCGCGCTAAGCAGCGTCGCGATCAGGTGCTCTCTAACGTCGATCGGATCGTCCAGTCGTAAGTAATTCGTCCTAAAGATAAGCGAGTTTTCGAGGAATCGTCGAATCGCGTTCTTTTTTTTACAAAGAGTGTTTCAAAACACATCGGGTCTTTTTTTATGTTTTATTCTTTGTTTATATAGTTTTCGATTAAAATATAACGATTTGAGCATATTTAATTTTTACAAAAATGAAGAAAAATTAATAATTCTATTTAGTATAATAGACCCATCCTACAATCAGGACAATAACATCGACTTTCACGACGTAAACATTTTTCAGTCTCGTTTTTCCTTGAACGACACACGACAAGTCTTTTTGTGGGTCCTGATTTTTTGTCTGTCATTTGTATCGGCTCTAAGAAGTGATGTTCCGACAGGCGCAGTGGATTTGAATTTGATTTCGGCCGTCCACTTTTCGACGCATATTTCGATTTATGGTAGTTCTCTATATACTCATCTATGAGTTGTAGTCGAAAGTCTGAACGAGTCGTAGAAGAACCTTTCTTTTTTTTGATACAAGACACTCGGGATAGAATAGCGTGCAATCGTGCCTCGTTCAAGAGTATTAAGAGAAATTTTCAGGAAATTCGTTTAAAAATGTCGTATCATATTCTGACATTTTTAGCTCAGTTTTGGGTAGTTGTAAAACGAAACATGCCAATAACGATGGCTTAAAATTTCGTTTCGTGCTTCTATAAATTTCTCGTATAAAAATCATGCCATTCTCAATCAATTATTAATTAAGTTCCATAAAAAATCGAATGTCTCCGACAAATAATTATGAACGTCGCTCGATGAAATTAATTGGAGCCTGGGGAAGGCCGAAGCAGGGAAGGAATCAAAAATTGCAGAGAGGACGAGATTTCTCCTCCGCGTCGGGAACGGGGTTAATTGCTTTTCTAGCGACAACGAGGTTGCAGACCTCCCGGAAAACGAAAAAGCGTGACAACGACGACACGAGCACGCGTAGACGTAGTTCAGCGTGCGCTCAGACGCGTTCAACCACAGCTCGACGTAAACAAAGTCGAGGCCAAACGACATGGAACAAACGACAGGGACAGGAAGATTACTAAAGATTAATAATAATAATAATAATAAGGATTAATAAGGAAGGATAAACGCGACGAAAATCAGCGAGGTGGCATTTATTCGATCCCTATGTCAAGAACGTTAGCCACATTTGGAAGGCGCGAACGGCTGTGGTGAAATTCAAGCGATTTTTGCCGGATATCGCGTGGAGAACGAAACCGACAGGAAGGTAGAAAAAGGCCGTGGCGTCTTGAATTGATGAGCAAAAAACAGCGAAATCGCGAGCGATTACGAACGGTGCGGCATCGGTGAGGCGGGCGTCGCGCGTCCACGTCGTTTCTTTTTCCCTCGGTTGCCGCGAAGTAGCGTTTTTTCCCTCGGTGTCGTCGACGCCGACAGTCGTTAGCGACTTTTTCCCGGCTAATATCAATGGGAATCCCCTTCGTGGCGCGTATCCGCGCGCAGCTGTATTATAATGAGGTGTGGATTGTAAATGAAGCTTAATGACGTCGGGTGGCTGCCGCCATTTTTCAACGTTTTGTCGGGAGCGCGAGAAGGTGTCGCTCTCTTACGAAATATTCGGCGACGACGACGACGAATCGCCGAGTGTCCAACGCGCTCTCTTCCGCGTTTTTACGAATTAAGTTTTCGAAACTCCGGCCGCGAATTACCATAAAGTTTAATCTCGCGTTCTCGCGTCCAACGTAATCTTTCCTTCCTATGTCGGTCGCGTCACGGTTCGCGTGCGCTCGCCGGCGCAAGAAAGATTAATGGACCGACTCGCGTCTATCGTTTTATTAAGAAAATCACAACGCCGAGTCGGGAGAACTCGCTCGTGGTCGAGATAAAGTACGAGCAACGACGTGGTAGCGCGTCCGTTACATTTCTTTAAAAAAGAGACGAGAAAAGAAAAAAAAGAAAATAGACAGAGAAGAGAAGAAAAAAAGTAAACGTTGGAGAAACGGTCGACTCGATCGGGGTTGAAATTATTTGAATACGGAATTCATTTATCAGAGGTGAAATTGCCGGGACGGAACTCGTTCTTCGAGTGGGGCAATACCACTTACGCGAGAGCACGTGACGAAGAATCCCCTCGATGCTTCGCGAACGACGCCTATTGTGACTAGTCCGTCAAAAAAATATTTATCATTATCGCGACGTTCCCGAGGAACGACCGGTACTCGTTTCTCCTTATTTTCCTGCTCCGCGCGTCTCTCGCCCTCTTTTTTCCCCCCTCTTTTACGAGCGGATCCGTAAGCGCTCGAGTCCGTCGAGATTCTCGAAAATCGTGGAGATTCGTTACGCGGTTACGGGCCTCGCAACATCGCCGACCAAACGAGCGACCAAAGAAAGGAGGAAAGAAAGTTCGAGCCGCTCGGCAGCTTCGCGAATCGTTGCGGGATCGCGCGAACACCGAAAAAAGATTCGACGAGGTCTGCGGCACCGCGAAGCGACCTCCGACTCTCCGTTGCACTTGCCGCTGCTTCCGGCAAAAAGCGAGCTCGCGTCCCCTCGCCGTGTAGCAACGCGGCTCGCCACTTGGGGTGGAATAATAGGAGCAAGGGGAGCGAACTGGTTGCTAGTATCGCGTTGTTATGAAGTGTCGGCGCTCGAGTATCGCCATTTGTATACGAATTGCTCGCTTGTGGTTCCGGATCGAAGCACCCTTCGGCGATCCCTCGAACGTAGGGTTGATTATAACGTCGTTCGATCCTCGGGTCGGTGGAGCGACGCTGGTAGGAAGCGCGCCGAGCGGAACGGGGAGTCGCGACGCGATCGAGGTCGAGCGGACGCTCGTATCCGCGCGCCAGTTACGTCTTTATAAATGGCGATGACCGACGGGAATAAGACTGGCTTATGCATGAGGCAAAATTTGTCCTTAGCCTCGATTTCAGGAGCGATCGGGAGCACCTGCCCGAATAATGTTGTCCTCTCGAATTCCACGGTACGCGAATCACAGTCGGCGAACAAATCGAACGGATGGATATTTATACGGTTTGGAGCCGGCGAGCGTGCGCGCATTCGTTCGGGCCAGCTCTCGCGAGAAAGAAAGAGCCAGTTTCGCTTTTTGTTCGGTGACTACGAGCGGCGGAGACGACGTCGCCCCTGGGAATCGATCGATTTACAGCGAGCGATCGAAATCGCGATTCGAAGTTGTACCGCGCAAAAACTAGTATTGGATTAACGCGCGGAAGGAGACCGTGACTTTTTCGTTTCGGGGAATAATGCACGATGCGAGCGACGGCGGTTCCAATCCTATGAAGACGTCGTCGTCCCTTTATGCGCGCGAGCCGTTTCGCCGACTTTCCATGTTCTTCCTTCTTCCTTCTTCGTCCGTTCCCCTCCTCCTCTTTCTCCTCCTGTCGACTCACCATGTTCCAACGCAGATGCCTTTCGCGCGAAATCGATCGAAGCTTGGACGAGCCAAGGCTTAACCCCTTTTAGATTTATCTCGACGGACGTGCGGCGCGATCTTACGTCTTTTGGTCGAGTACTAGGCGCTTCGGTGGGGAACAAGACCGCTGGGAATCGATAACGTATAAATCCCACTCTGAACTTCGAATCCTACTTCGATGGATTTAACCCCTTGGTTTACCACCTATCTCCCAATTGCTGTTCAATCGTGTGCTCGAACTTGTACAAAATGTATGCTTCTTATGACATATATATATATTGGGTTGTCCGGAAAGGCCGATTTTCGGTTTTTTAAACATTTATTTATTATTTTGTTATCTATATTCAAAATCGGCCCGAACTTTCCGGACAGCCCAATATTTCGACAGAACGAAAGGAACTATGAAATAATAAACAACGTTTGGGCACTATTCATACTTTTAAGATGTCTGGGTCCAAAGTTGTAGCCAATTCGATAGTCAACGAGTCCGTGGACGACTCGATGACACTCCTTCGATATTTCGGAGATTTTTATTCTCCAGTGGCTCGTGGACGACCGTTTTGCAGATGGACAAAAGCGCGATCGATGTCGTGAAACGCCATTGGCTTTCTCACGAACGGTATCTCCGAACTGGGCTGGAAGACGATTTTCCGTGTCTCGAGAGCGGAAGAACGAATCGATGAGCCGTGATATGGTCGATCGGTTATTAGACGGACGATATTAGGCGTACGATGCGTCCTTGCGTGATCGAAAGGTTTATCTTAGAGGCGCATCCAGCATCCTCATCGTTCGACAGCGTGGATCCTTCCGTATCGATAAAAGATCGGGTTGTGCGGCTCGCGGGGCTCCAATGAGAAAATAAACAAAGGCCGGCTCGTTAACCAGTTCGATGCTCGTATCTTACCGAGGATGTACGGCGTTATACCGTGAAATGGAGTCTTGTAAGATGGAAACGACGTTGGATTTCGGGCCGACGCGGCCGCGTTGCTCTCGGTTCTCCCCTCGGGCTTCGTCCTGCCCGTGATAAGTGGCTGCCGTTTGCAGCGTGGGCATCGGTATTCGGGATCCTCCTTTTTACCGAAACTTCATTTGTACGAGTCATTAAGAGCCGAGAGAAGAGCGAAGGACGAGATCGATCCCTCGTTACAAGACGAAACCGATTCTCGCTCGAGTCTTATTTGTTTTAACATCACGAAATTCGACGCAGCGTGATCCAGCGGATTCCTTCTCTTCGGGGTTGGCGATGGTTGCTGCTCTGGCCGATCGAGACGGCGAATACATCGGTAGTAGTGAGGACTGGAGAGTCGGGGAGAAAGATTACGATCGGCTTAATCCGCCGGTAATAATTCGTCTACGTTAACTCGCGATAATACCGTTGCAACGGAACGATACTATCGTCCGGACAGAAGGAACGATCGTAAAGTCTATGTGATTATGCAAAGCAATGCCGACCGATCCGAAATCGTACGAACGCCGCCTTTCGAAAACACCGTGCTTAACCGACGGCAATTTCGCCTCCTCCTCCTTCTCCTCCTCCTCCCATAAAATCATTAAAGTATCGTAAAGCGACGATAAAACGAAGAAACGATTCCATTACGCGTCCTTCCGTTCCCAAGGAATCAACGAAATTTACGAGTTCGTCGATAAAATTGAAAGTCTCCGGCGCGTTACGCGCTCGATCGTCCACCGGCCGTGGAAAAGTGCAGTCGAAGATAATCGTCGCGTCCCACGGCGTAATTTAGAGGCCCGAGAAGGCGAAGTCGTCGCCTACCTTCGCGAGGGAGACTCGCAACGATGTCTCGAGCGATATCGTCCGGTTCGGTGGCTCGCATCGCGTGGACGCGCCGCGTTATCCGCGAGAGCATTAATCGGCCCGAATGAACGAGCGGAACGCGTACGTCTTCTCCGGGAATTCCGAATAATTCGCTGCGGTCGTTGCCGAGGATTTAGGTTCCGTAATACCGGGTGGGTGACTCGTTCGAAGGGGGAATCTCACGGGGCATTCGTCGCGATAAAACCAGTCGTCACGGCGAGAAGGACGCGGAGCTGCCGGGGAAGAAATAGCCTCGTTCCGCGTAGCCCTTCGTCTCCTTTGTCACCGGTCAATTGTTTCCCTCCCGTGCGGTTCTGCCTCTTAGGACAATGAGACTAATCTTCGAGCACCCTAATAAACGGTGCCACGGTGGATTCTTACGTGCAAAATATCGCGTAAGAAAGCGGCGGTCGGCCTCGCAGATTGCCACGCCGAGACGTAGGTAGGTAGGTAGGTAGGTAGGTACTTTGCTTTTTGTCGGTTGCCATGGTAGGCCTGTAAAAAATATTTCGTCGATGAGTCAGCGGCAATGTCGCTCGCCTCTCGATTCGTAGGATCTTCCCGCGTGTGGAGAGAGAGAGAGAGAGAGAGAGAGAGAGAGAGAGAGAGAGCTACGTAAGCGCGTACGTGTCGTCGTCGTCGTCTGGAAGCTTTTAACGTGGGAGGAGCTACTAAAAGTCGGTGACGTCGTAAACGCACTCGTTGTCACGTCGAGACTCGTCGTCTTTCGGCGCTCGTTTCGTGGACCTAAGGAGTGAGACGGAGGGATTGCATCGAAGTCAGGCATCGTCGTTCCCCTCGTTTTTCTCCCGCATACGCGCGTAGAAGACGGGAGAAGCGGTGGAAGCGGTGATTACTATCGAGATCCCTCGCCCCGTCTCGAAAATTCCTGAAGGATTCGGCGAGTTTTTGGGACCCGGACCGATTAGATCCTACGATACGCGCTCGAAACAAACAAATAAGAGCAAACGCGAGTCGGTGCCTACTATTCCTCCCCGATCACCATGAATCCTACCGTTGTTTTCTTAGTTCGGCGCCGCGGCAGGTGCACACAGTCGTGGAATTACTCGAATGTGACAAATATGCGAAACATCCAAGGGTCTATGGGGACGTACGACGCTCGAATTTTTTCCCTTATTTCGTCGAATACCACGCGTCCAGACCGAGGCTTTGTCTTCGATACTTCGGCGACTTTCGACAAAGACCCCACCGCTGCTGCTGCTGCTGCTGCTTTGTCTCGTATCGTATCGAACCTTTTTTCTCTCTTTCTCTGCGACGAAGCTCGCGGAACGGAGGCGTTCGCGCGACACGAGTGCCTGTCCGTCCGTCTTTTTGCGTCCTTTCTGTCCTTCTCTCTTACGATGGGCATCTCGTACGAGATATGAAATTCTAAGGAGAGGCTGGAAATGGCATTCGTACGTATAAACGCCGAAGAAGACGCGGAGAAATTAGAAAGCATTTTCCAAGCACTTACGTCAGTAGCGATCTGCCTTTGTGCCGTGGCTACGTCTAATAAACGACGATTTTAACGCGGACATATTGCCACCGTATTGTCACGAAACTCGAAGTTGAGTGCACTCGAATTTCGGTGAAGTCTGGAAGGCGTTCCGGTTCCTCCCTTTGCCGTATTTTAAAATTGCCTGCCGCTCCGAGCGACATTATGCTTCTCGATTTCTTGCCGTCGTATCTTTTGCGCGCAGTGGCTCTCCCGTCCTTTCGAGGCAATCGAGCAGAGACGATATTTCCAATTCGAACAGATCCTTGCGCGATACCAAATACGTCCAATTTCTAGGAACGTTGCATCAAATCGACGTTTCGAAAAATGAATTATAAATCGGTAACGTACGATCGTGTTTTTCATTTACTCGTCTTTCGTATTTCGGCTTCGATCGTGATAAATTTTCAAAAACACATTGACAAACGATTCGTCTATTAAAGTTACACTCGTTTGAGAACCTCTTCTCGCGAGAATAGGCAAGACGTTCTCAATGAAAGTCATTCAGGTTAGGATATGCCTCCGGTTTTCGAGTTCATTGATGCCTGAAGTTCATTTTTGACGGATGGCCCATCTGCACGGAGTCACTTTGTTGCGCGTTCTTGTAGCCAGGAGCAAAGCGGTGACAGGAATAGATTTCTCGAAGAGACGTGTCACTGTGAATCGACTTTACTGCCTATTATGGGCTAAGTAATTGTTCGGACCGATACTGGGGAGTAGCCGGCTCGCATTCTGTGGCTTTTCGAGAAAAGGGCGAAGGTTATTGCTGTTTCCATTGGTCGCCTTTTGAACGCACTACCGAATGGTCAGGCTCACCTCCGCCGACACACGTACAATTTTTGTCGAATAAGAAGAACTCGATTTTCGTATTTCTATCGATCGCCATTTTCTCGTTTCGCGTAAACGTTTAATTAAAATCGATAAACTCGGAATAAATAAGATCATTCAACGACGAATGAACATCGATGCAATTAATGCGTTCGATGATCGAAAGCGTGATACCATTACTAGGCAGGCGTGTCCCTTAAATCGAAGGCGAACGAAGGCATCTGCCCGTGTCTAATCGTCCTACTTTAAAGCACTCGCGGCTACCTCACTCTGCTTTCGTTTCGTAAGTACCTCTCTTCTCATTCGGACAAAAAGCTGGACACTCGGAGCGGCCAGTCGGCTAGAGTTCATTCGATCCTTCAAGGAAAGAAGTCAATGAATCTGGCAACAGCCTTTTTGGTAACAGTACGCGTAGAATCGTGCTGCGGAGAACGACGAACGACTTTGCAGTTTCCAGTCATTCAGGATCCTTTCCGACGGTACAATGACTTTCCCTGCTCCTTTGTCGAGTTTCCGGGGACCCTGCGTATCAAAAAAACATCGCCATTCCTAGCGAGCGACGCAAGTTATTTCGAAATCGTATCGATCGTATGCTGCGCATACGAGCTTCGAATTGATCTTTGAAATCATTTTTTTTCGAGTTCGATAATTCGTCGAAATAAACGAATTATAAACTGTAAGACGAATTTATTCAACGAATTATATCGCAACGATACGTAACAACGATTTTAAAAAAATCAAATGACATCGAACATCGATTTCATCGCGGATCGACCGCGATAGCGATCAGCGTGGAATCTTTCACGCATTGCTTTCCGCGTTTTTCGTCAAAACGTAAAGAGCGAACGTTTCGGCCATGGCGTCGTCGAAGAAGGCAAAAATACTCTCGCGTTTGAGGATTCGTCGAAACAAACGGATTGTAAACTGTAGAACGAATTTATTCAACGAATTATATCGCAACGATACGTAACGACGATTTTAAAAAAATCAAATGACATCGAACATCGATTTCATCACGGATCGACCGCGATAGCGATCAGCGTGGAATCTTTCACGCATTGCTTTCCGCGTTTTTCGCCAAAGCGTAAAGAGCCAACGTTCCGGCCATGGCGTCGTCGAAGAAGGCAAAAATACTCGCGCGTTCAATACACCAGCTGCCATCGGCTCGCTGCACCTCGAACGTATTTTCTCGCTTCTCGAGAAGGCACGTGGGTGGCGGCGTGGCACTTTGCTGGTTTTATGAGACCCTTAAGAATGGTCCCAGGGCCCGTCCATCTCGCTCTCTTTCGCTCCTCTTCTTTTCTCCTTCCCCTTCCAGCCGGACTTTTTGTGGAGTCGCCATTACTCGACAAAGTCCTCCGCCGTTTGGGTGCCTTGATGGATGCCCATTGCGTGGGCACTGTCGTTTTCCAGGGCTGTCCGATGGGATTCGGCCCGAATTCGACTCCCCCCCCTCTCTCTCTCTCTCTCTTTGTGCCTCTCCTTCGAAAGGACACGCGTTCGAGTTTTGTAAACCATGCCGCTGCCACGAGGCAGAAAGGGTTTTCGTGGATTTTTCAAATCGTCCCACTTTTCCTTTTAACGATCGTTTCGAAGGCGACACGAATAGCTCGATTTAAAAAATTCGTTACCGAGAATCGAAGTCACTCGCCCTAAGTTCGATTCGCACTCGAGCGTCGAAGCAAAGTTGCTATCTCGTTTCTTCATCGGATCGCTCGAGTCTGTCGTCATGGCGAATATCGATAAGTACTGGTGAGTTAGCTCGCGCAGAATGCGCCGCAGCTGCGTATCGCCGTTCCTTCGCTGACCGACTCCACCTACGCGACGGTAATAAAGTCACGGACGATTCGTTCCCGTCTCTTTATTTCCAATAGCCCCGGACCTTTCGACGAGACAATGATCTTTCACTGGAAATTATGCCGTATGGGAGTCGTCGAGTCGCTCTAAATTGCGTTTGGCTCGCGCCGCGAGCGACCGCGCTATCGAGAGTAAAAATCGCGAGAAGTTATTCCACGGGGGTGCGTCGTATTTCGTGGAAGGTCAGGCATTCGATTGAAGTTGAAAATTGAGGAGACTCGCTTTACGATTCTCCACGAACTAACGAGAATAATCGCGAATCGAACGATCGTCGTCGTTTTGCTCTTGGGTTTCGAGGAAATAAATGTGTACAACTGTAACGATGAAAAAGATTTAATAGAAGAGAATAAAAAAACGCGCTCGCTGCACGATGCTGTAACGATGGTTCGTTTTAAAAGGAACGCCGAGCGCTAGAACAGGCGAGCGCTGCTACAGACTAAACACTCTTATCGGATATCGCAACGGACTGTATATACCAGGGGTGACCAAACTTTTAATCATTACGGGCGACCTATTTTTTAAATTATAAGCGGCGGTTAAGCAACATCGTATGAGTTAGGCGACCATAAAAAAAGTAGTAATTTAAAGTCAAAAATAAGTTTAAATTTATTGACACGTAAATAACATCGATAGTACTAATATACATATTCAAAGTCAATTCATTTTATTAAGTCTTTCATCATCATTACTAAGATATTCATCGTATAATTAATTGTCTCGCAAGCTCAGCAGGCGAACGACTTAATATCAGGTCGTCAAGGATGAAATTTGTAGTTGACAATAATTTTTCCTACAAATTTCATTCTTGACGATTTAATACTTACGTGATCCTGATATATATGTTGCAATACGAGGACGACTCGTCGTCTTTCGAGAGGATCCCTCGACTCTCTATCTCTCTCTCTTTCGATTCTTCTTAGAAAGTCGTAAGAATTTCTCGAGAAGGGCTGCGCGCAATTTCGTGGGCGTATGGAGAGCAGCGACGAGGAGGCAGGTTTGAATGACGCGGGGGGATGGCAGGGGGGGGGGGGG
>JAITYT010001373.1:152629-167089 GCA_025433975.1 Liostenogaster flavolineata
TGAGCGCGTATTAGCTCCCATAGTCCATATATCGATAGCTTTCGTCTTTTGTCAATCTTGTCTCAAAAATAAAAATAGTATTTATAATCGTAATATAAGTTGTTCGGAAAGTCATTTCGTTTTGTTATATTTTTTTGTTCTTTTTATATTGTTTTCATGAAAAACTGTTGGGAAAAAACGAAACGACGTTCCAAACTACCTAATAATATCGAGCAGTAACTTTTTCATAATACGAAACTTTTGGACTCATTTTTGTGGCTGGTAATTATGGTCACCCGTCGTGTTTAGGTGACACTTTGAGGCGGGTAACTATTGCCAATATGGTCTCAAAGATAAAAATAGTAATTATAATCGTAACGCAATATCGAGTGGTAACTTTTTTATGATAATATTCTGTACGAAACCTTTCGAAACAAGATACACGCGTCATTCAACTTTTAGCTCTATTTTTATGGCCGGTAATTATAGTCTTGTAGTGGGTGACTATAGTCACCCTAGTAGCGAAAGGGTTAAGGCTGCTACGATCTTGGAAGGCGTTAATAATCTCGTTTGCTTTCTTTCGACTGGTCGATCCGTATTGTACCTTCGCAAGCTTCGCGCGAGGAGGAAGGCGCATTATCCTCGCCTTTCCGCGTACGATCGGGATCCCCGTCGGTCGACGTCGTCAAAGGTTGTAATCTAATATTTTCGTATGGGACCGCAAGGAGACAGGACTACCGCGCCGCCGCTTTTTTCGGATAATATCGCGAGACGCCGCCGAGAATCTTAGGGAACAAACAATGGAAACACGAAACCGCGGAGCAGATCCGATTGTTTTGGGTGCATTGGGTTAACACGAGGCGGCAGAGGGATTCGTCTGACCGCGCAAAGGAAGAGAAAGAAAGAAAAAAAAGCGGAGGAAGGCGCTTCATCGAATAGCAGGTACACGAAAGAGTGGCGGGTGGCTTCGCGTGGCCTCGTTTCCGATAAAATGGAAATCGAGGACGTCGTGGCTCGACTCGATGCTTCACCGAGTTCGGAGGAACTCGAAACCAATCGGAATCGAGAAACGCGTCCTTTCTCTCTCGGAATTTACTCGAATACTATTTGCTCGGAAGGGCGAAGGTGTTGCCGGAGCGTCGTTAAAGTCCGATGAAAGTTACGAGCGTGTCCGATAGCGCGTTACATAAGTATACCTTGATTTAAACGTACCTTTCAATTTTATGTAAATTTTTTTCAAGGCTAACGCAACCTCCTTGCCGTTCGAGTAAAAGATGCGTACATCGTCGCTATCTTTCGGTAGATATCTTCGTCGATTCGAACGTTGTCTCAATTTATCAGATTGCAGGCGCGTTCCACCGACGTGTCGGAAACCGCGGCGGTCTC
Organism: Liostenogaster flavolineata; assembly: GCA_025433975.1. NCBI lineage: Eukaryota > Metazoa > Arthropoda > Insecta > Hymenoptera > Vespidae > Liostenogaster > Liostenogaster flavolineata. The sequence continues at coordinate 153,995 of JAITYT010001373.1, forward strand.
GCCGTGGAAACGAGGGTTCGAAAGGCGTCGAGCCTTCGTTAATTCGACGGTTTTGAAAAGCCATTCGGACGGATAGTAATTCTCGTGGCTGGGTGACGCCCGGAGGGTGGCTATCAAAAATGTGCAATTTTCGAAAATACCCACGGTTCACGGAAAGTGGAAATTATAGGGTGAAGAGAGAATATCCTAGAACGATCCTAAGGGATACTCATGCCGTCCGAACGACCGCTCTCGAAAGCTCTCGCGACATCGGTCTATAAAGAAAAATATAAATTCTTCAAAGTTACAACGCGCGTAAATCGATGATCACTTTTCGACGATGTCTTTAACCCTAGATTCATAAGCATGCATGCGAGATACGCTATTTATAAACATTCGTCGATGATTTTTCTTTTATGCAATACAAGGAGCAAAAAAACACACTTTAAATCTAAAAACTTGCAAAGACGCATGATAAACCGCGGTGATCCATACGCATGGATTCTTTACATTGGGTACAACAGAAACTTGTCATTCGACGTTTTTTTGTAATCGCAGAAGACACAAATTTTTGTTTGCGATCTACGATGTATTCGTATTATACGAAGTCCGCGAGACGAACGTTTACGAATCTAGCGTTAAGGAAGAGAATTCTTCGTCTCTCGTCGCTCTTAGGTATCGAGCGAAAGTCGTACGAGTTTAAAGCGGTCGTACTCGTAAAATTGACAATCAACCGCGAAGCGTAGGCGATTACGTCGGTATACGTGGAGGCTGGTCGTCGTGAAGCCTTCCTTGTTTTGCGGTACGAATATGAACGCTTCGTTGTTTCTTTTCCACGAATGGCTTAGGAACGAAATGGTAAGCATATGAATGGGTCGTTGTGACGGCACGAGTCTGGAATTTCATTACCGATAGCCGAAGCAACCCTCTCCCTTGTCACCTTCTCGCGTCCAGTGATCTAACGAGGAGACTTCTTCATCGAACTTTTTTTCTAGACGTCCGTTTACCACGGCGCTTTCGCCGAGGCGCCAGATATCTCATTTTCAAGCTAATCAGCAGATACGTAGGTGCGTCTCGTCCCCAAGGTTAAGAAAAGCGGAGACTTCGTCAGGCAGACGTCATTTTGCATACGGAAACAGTTAGGCGATCCATCGTATCTATTATCCACCCGCATCAATATGCCGGACAGCGTCTCGGGGGTTCGAAGATTCGAATCGCAGGAAGCTTAAACTGTTGACACGTTTGCGTAATTTTTTGTCACTTTAGTCATTCTCCTTGCGTTGTCCCTTCGTGGGACGCCCTTCCGAGTTGGGGGCTTCTTACGATTCAACGTGTACAAATTTTTATCGTTCGATTAGTACGTTGAGTGATTTATTGAAAATGTTGGAATTTTGATCGCGATGTAGCTCCCCCCCCCCTCTCTCTCTCTCTTTCTTTGTCTCTACAATTCGTCGCGATGAAGCTATTTATGACCTTAAACGAAGTTTAAATGGCATTTAATGGCAAAGGGGAACGAAGGACGAAGGCGCCACGTAGGCCGTCCCTACGGGAAAATTGTAGCGACGTAACCCAGTATTATGGAAAAAGTCGAAAATGAAAACGATTTTCCGAGTTTGCACCTTGCGGTAATTACGGTTCGAGGAAAGAACAGGTATCCTAACTACGGCAGGACGAATTAAGTTCCACGGAGGAGGTCCGTCTGACCTGTAATCTCGAGCAATTACGTAGTTTGTGCACCTCCCATTAGACAGACCGAAGACTGCCGAGAAGTCACGGTGACTCTGGCGATACGCCGGTACCCGGTGTTTTTAAGGACACGAGACGCCAACTCTTCCAAATTATCTAAGATCTTCCCAGAAGAACGCTCGCGCGCCAAACGAAGCGCATAGCTTGCATTAACTTAATTATTAGTTTCGGGGCAAATATATGGACTCGCGGGTCAACGTCCACCTTCGGATATTTCAATTGGCAAAAGGCGGTGGGCGGATGGTAAAAAGGTCTTTCACTAATTCGATAGATCTTAATCCTAGATTCATAAACAATCGTCGATGATTTTTCTTTTATAGAATGCAAGGAGCAATAAAACGCACTTTAAATCTCAAAGGCTATTTATTAATCATTAATTTTCTGAAATGAAAACGAACACGATAGTTATTCCGAGCAATCGACACGTAATAAATTGCGTACAACGGAACCTTGTCATTCGATGTTTTTTGTAATCGCAGAAGGCACAATTCTTGTTCCGAAATTCACAGTATTTACGTATTTTGTGCGGTCTGTGAGACGAATGTTCACGAATCTAGAGTTAATCATCGTCTTGATTTTTCTCGCTTTTCTTGCGCTCTAGCATCTCGAGAGATGAGAAAGTGACGAGTCGAAATAAGAGGACGTAAGACGTATTAGCACGTACTAATGCCACACAAATTTTCGGAACGTTTATTTTTAGCACGATTCTATAAGTGCTATTACGAACGTGGATACAGAACGATGAATCGTTAGCAACCTTAACGTAAACTTTTCTAAACGGACCGTTCTATCCGGACAACCCGATATTATCGCCAAGTCGATGCTCGAAGGAGTCGAGAGTAAGAAAGGCCCAACCTACGATCTAAATCAACAATTTCGTTAAATATGGGTCTGGAAGAGAAATTCCATTTAGAATATGGGAACCCTATTTTTATATTTATAAATTGATGATAAATTTGACGATGACTTTGAATTTCTAATTGCCATTAATTATTGCCTTGGGAATTATAGAAATATAAAACAGATAAACCCGGTCTCCTGTTATTAAGCAGAGACACCAATCGATACGAAGTACATCTCGAGACATTGGTGCTTTTAAATTTAAAATACGATGATTGATGCGTAAATTATGACGAAGGAGACAATTGCATAAATGATACGTCACAACGTGGACGCGATGCCTGACAGCAAGCTCACCGGCAGTTGACCGCTTAAAAAGATCAGTCGTAACGAAATAATGACGATACTAAAAACACCACTTCGTCGAGCCGAGACGCAATCTTTCTTTTCGTTCAACGACGTTGTTTCAAGGCGAATTTATGAATCGAATTCGCTTCGCGTTCGTCCCAACAATTCTTTCGAGAGATTCCATTTCACAAAGAGCACTTCGAGAACGAAATATCAAAAATATAATAATACGCTTGCTCCTCGTGCATCCAGCGAGATGGGCGATTGCTGCTCCTGAACGAGTGCCAACCGTCTGACGTGGCCGCTCTCGAGATTGCCTATCGAATTGCAAAGAGGAGCGAATCTTCGTGGTACGTTCGGTAGTACGAGGCGTTATGAGAGATTCAAAAGCATTCCATCGTGATTCGAAACGCGTCTTCCTCGGTCTTTCCTATGCCCGTAAGCTTTTTTTTTTTTTTTACCAGGACGGTTCAACGTTCTACGGGGCGTTAGTCGCGTAGAAAAAAGTCAAACCTGATGCGTATGCGTGTTACGAAAAAAAGCGTCTCACGACAGGCGTCGGCATATTAGTCGTTCAATTAAACGAACGACGGTAGCCGTTCGAGCGAGGCCTACGGTAAAAAAGCGCTGGCAGGTGATCCAACGTACGGGGAGGGGAAAAAAAAACTTGCCGGTGGGGCCGCGTCGACACGTGTGCCATGACGAGGAGGATTCTTACGGTGTCACCCTGTAGATTTTCAGGCCTAAGTCGCTGCCCTACGCTCACGATATTGTAAAAATCATCGGTGCAATTTGCATATGCTTATTGAGTTACGAAGGGTTGCGGCAGCTACGCTCCTGGTATCGTAAATGCGCGCATCGTCTTGTGGTTTTATGGCGTACCTTCGGTATAATGCACCCGTATCAAGCCGCCGCTCATAACGATTCGGTAACGAATGCGCTTCGAACGATTCGCGTACTCCAACGTGCACCGTGATTATCGAGGTCACTCGTAGGAAATGAGAATGCAAACGCGCGTCGAATTGCGTCGGTTTTTGTACGTGGAAGCGCGCGTAAATTCCGTCGATACTCGGAAATACCTCGCGATTCGAGAGACAAAAGAATAGAAACGAGCTCGGGACTGTCGCGATACGCTGCGACTAACTTAGAATATAAATCGATCGAATGGTCGTTTATCGAAGAATGTCGCTGAAATAATGAATTTAAAACGAACGATTTTGAAAAGTTACGTGCCATCCGATCGGATTGGATCGGACGATCAAATGTATTTCAATAACGTCACGAGGAAGAATACAGTTTGAGAGCGATGTTAGATCGCGCGAGTAGAAATAGGTGTGCCGCGACTCAAGGCGTTCCATTAGTCTAACGTGTAAAGCCTCTTACGTGAAGGGGAAGAAATTCCTCGTGGAACGATGGAGCCTGGGTTCGGATACACCAATTCGAACAAATTCGAACGGATGCCGAACGGGACGATCGATTAGTAGCGTTCGTCTCGATATCGGCTTCCTCATTAATTTCGCCAGGCTGTAGAAGCGTTTAACGCCCTGTCTATCTATAATCCGATCTGCATATAATATTTGGGCCGTCATTAATACACGATATATCATCCCGACGAACGTAAGGATTCTCGCGTCGTCGTGCGATGCTACAGCCACGAGCTATTTGAATAAGAATAACCGGGCATTAGACGGATCACCCTTCGGCCTATCTAACGAACGCTCATGTAAATGCAATTTTTTTTTCGACTAGTCACAATATTGAGACGATTTAACGATTCGTTTAAGGTTCGGCCCGCGTCGACGAAAGATCCGATATGGAGAATGACGGGGAAACGCTTTAAGCGCTTTCCGTCCACCGAAATATCGCCAGACGAACGGCCAGCACAGATTCGAATAGAGAAAAGACGCGATCCGAATCGAAGCGGCCTATTAAACGCGAATTCCACGTAGGAGAGGCAGCGACGGTGGAGACCGTCTCTGTCTTCTCGGTATTTTGGCTTCGATCCGGGTGGTTCCAGCCATATCTCCCACCGTTCGCTTCGTTCTATCGTACTGCCACGTTTTTCTATCTTCCCCTCCTCTTGCCGGTCCCTCGAACGTAGCAAAATAATCCAGAAATGGAGATCTATTAGCATCGAAGGCGTACTGGCAACGTTCCGAAAAAAGGAGGAGCCACGAGTCCTAGAGCAGTCACGAAATAGCTGCATCGAAATCAGTTGCCTGTACGTGGTCCGTGGAAGGACCTCGGGATCTTGCGAGAATGCGGACGACCGTAAAATAGCATATAAATTAAGGTTTCAACCTTTTCGGGTGCGCCTTTGTTGGATTCGCGGTGTCCCGAGGGGACCATTTTATTCTCGGCGGAAAGACAAGAAAGAGAGACGAGATCGTGGAAGGAGGTCGAAGTGTCTTCGACTTTCGACGATGTCGTATACGACGTCCTCGTGTGCTCGAGACAGAATCGATTAGCGCTCTTACGAGGAACGCCATTTTTGAGAAGGTTCGGCCCTTGGATAGCTTCGATAAGTTAACGCGAGATATTTAGCTCGCTTCCGACGCATTGCGACTCTCGATAGTTCAGTCGAGTTTCGAATTGTCTCCTCTCGCGCCTTCGTAAGACGCGATCGTTACGTTTCTCCTAATTTCATCGATTTAATCCCTTCCGTTTTTCATACGATCGAGTTTACAGGTGTATCGCGAGCGCTGCTCGTCTATCGAAAAGTTCCGTCAAATTATGTCATCTCGAGCCGAACATTGACTCTTTCGACCATTGTATTTCTACGTACGTGCTCGATGTATACGCGAAAAGGAGTTTAATTAAATAATTAAAAAAAACTATATGTATAATTAATACATCGAAAACGTATTAGTTTCTTTTAATTAAAAAATGACAGAACTTTCCGGTAGACCCGATATAATATTTGAGAAAGTACGCGAATTCGCTGAATATCCATTAGATGGACCGAGATGGCACGATTTTGTGACGACGAGGATGAGTTTGAATAAGCGAGGAAATATCTTAAGAAAGTACATTTACAATATGTACACTTTGTATAGGAATTTACTACAATACGCGAATGACATTAAGGACTCGCTATAAACGCTCGGAATCGATTTAACGCGTTAAAAAATTTGGAGAAAGCCCCCACGAGCTGTTGTTCCGAGTTCGATTTAATTCCTAAGTCGTTATTATTTTAATCGTTTGTATCATTATTGTCATTACCGTTGTCACCAGTGTTGTCTAGTAATTAAATTAACGTTTTGCGAAGCTATGTAAATATATTTTATCCTCGCCATCTCCACAAGACCAACGCGAGAGACACCCGGTAGAGCCTCGAAGAGCTCTTTACGTTCTTCTTTGCATTGCTGGCATACACACTGTGCTCGTGACTTATCGATGCAGCTTGCATGACTAGCAACGAGCCCCTCGTAATGCAGGTTAATCGATGCACCGACCCGTGTAAAACGCCAGCAGGATAGGCTTCGCTGTGCAGTAGACGAAGGAAATACATTCGGCGGTCGCATTCTTATGTAACTGCTTTCCGCTCTCCTCTCTCGTTCTGCTTTACGTACGCGACGTGTCACGACTCCGCCACTGTTCCACCGATATAATCTGAGAAAAGATAATACATTCGACGTTTACGATCTCTTTTTGATTTATACGCTTAATGGACAATCGTTGGAAATGGTGCATCGATGGACAGATACACCGTGTGTATATCTGTATCGCGCGATTTATTTCAGTTGAAATTAATAACGCCGCTACAGCTACTGCGATTCTTCTAGCCAACGACAGAGACGTCGCTCCAACGATCAAGAGACTCGTTGTATCGGATCGTTAGAATCGCAGTATGAAATATTTCAAACTCGTACGCAAAATTCCTTTTTTCGAAGCGAAACTGTCGACGAATTAAATCTCGAATTTCCAGAACGATGAGAAATTTCTAAAATCAGCGCGCGGTCCCTTCCGACCCTTCGGTATTATCAACGCGGTAGGAGGGTCGAACGATCGAGGGCACGGGAAACACCACGTGGCGAATCGCGTCCGCGTTTTCGAAGGGCGCGTAGCATCATGAATTTTAATTTTCAGCTGTCGAAGCGCGCTTCGGCATAACGGTACGAAACGATACCGTAAAAATCGAGGAGAGATACCGTGACGGGGCCAAAACCTTTGCGCTGCTTATTCTCATGAATTTTAATATCCTCTCGAAGTAACCCTTTTTGGCAAAAGCGCCATTAACTTAATTCAACGTCCGAGCATTTTAATAATCGACGAATAAAGGGAGGTCGCCCATACGGCGAAGGAGACGTCGCTTTTATGGTCCTCGGATGCAGATGCTTCCGCGTGCGATTCGCGCAACCGATTCGAAGTGACTCGTCGAAAAAAAAGGTGTAAGAAAGGCGCAACCCGGTCTGTTGACGTTTATTGTGTCTAAATGGTCGAAACGGTACCATTAAAATTTTCTCGCTGCGAATTTTTTTTTCCCCGACGGATCACGCGGCCTTTATTAGCGCAAGTCATCGGGGTGAAGATACGAGGCGAGCAGGAAAAGAAGCTGCGCGTAAACTAGAGGCACACCCAGAGAGAGAGAGAGAGACGAGAATAAGGGAATACGACTCGATCGGCCTTCGCTTTCTCTTACCCATTGATCGATGGATCGTAAAAGGGTTCTTGATATTTTGTTCGATGTTTAGTCATGCAGAATACCCGCGGGGACGATGCTTTCGTTGCGTACGCGTCCGCGCGCTTCTTTTCGAACGCGCCAAAGTCCGTTGACTCGCGTCGAACCGCCGCGTAGTCTAAAACGTACGGTTAGACGAGGCGAAACGGTCGGACGATGTTTAACGAAATTGCGCCGTAAGTTTAATGATACCTCGCGGTGAGCTCGGTTGTACGCGTTACGCGCGTAAAATTTCCATAGGTCGTTTCGTTTACGCATTGTCGTACGCCGAACGTACTTACTCTTCCTTTACGCGCCCCTTTCTTTTACCGTCGATGGAAGAAAATCCTTCTCGAGGAACTGCGGCATTAACCACGGTAAATTAACAACGACACGACAACGACGACCTAAACGATCTCTCCCCTCTTCTTTCCGTCGTTTCTCCTCCTCCATGGCGATTTTCGCGCGATGAAAGTCACGAAAGTCGCCAGAGTCTTAAGGTAATTATCGAGTTTGAACGAGATAAATCGTCGCTGGCCGCAGAAGGCGCGACATTCGGCGTCTTTCGTAAATTGCCTTTCGACAAAGCTCGTCCTTGGCCACGCGCAAGGAGGATAGCATTCCTGCTCACCTGCCACGCGAGGCGAACGAGAACGAAGCTTAACCATAATTTAATAACCGATTTTGCCTTTAGTTTCGAGTAGCAGCGAGAGTAAGAGAAAGAGAAAGGGAGAGAGAGAGAGAGAGAGAGAGCGAGAGATACGAGGAGAAGGCTCAGGAAGACAACGGCGTGGAGCCAAGACGAAGGAGTAAGAGCGAGCCGAAGCGAGTCTAAACCCGAAACGGCCCCATAAATAAGCCGGCGGAATTACAATAATCCGATCCAATTAAAGCCAAAATTTATAGTCGCAAAAAGCGTAGACGCGTCCAGCGCGCGCGCGCGCGCGCGTGAATTTGCATTTTGAAATTTGCAAGCGTAATTTCGAGTTTGCTTAATGGGGCCCGCGGAGAAACGCTCCGAGCTTACGACCTTAATAGAATCCATTTTCATATTCGGTCGGCCCTACTACCAAGTAGGTACTAGAAAAGGAGAGCGTTCTCTCGTGAGATCGAGGCCATTCCATTACAAATTTCCTTTATTTTCCCTTACCTATTCTCCTTCGATAAATAAATCGATCGATCGATTTTCCGCCTTTGCAGTAAAATTTGTACGCGTTTGATCGTTTGTACGCATTCACGGCGATGAAACGAGCTGGAAACGTCGAAGGTCTAATTTGAGTCTAATTTCAATAAAGTTTGCTCCTGACTTTACGGCGCGGCGTCGCGAGCAGCGCGCAAACGCGAACGTCGTCTCCGGCAATATTACGCCGACGAAACAACCCTTAGACCGCTCCGATCGTTTACGAGGACGAATTAAAAGACAGGGCAGTTCGATGCTCATCGAGGACGTTTATCGACGTTCGAAGGCTCCTTAATGCGAATCCTCCGCCTCGTCTCGATCCATTATTATTCTACTATTATTTCGAGAGCGGGAGAGACTAAGCCCGACGCAATCATCATCGGGAACGGGCCCCGATCGTAAAGGCATCGAAATTTAGCGGCTACGCCGATTAGCATAAATGGCCGTCTGCGGTCAAGGTGACCGACTCGCGAGGATTCATTATTCGATTTGCGTAATCCGTGCGTCTAATATCATACCATTTGGCGCTAAAGGTGCTAAAAGGGCCGCCACGAGGCGATGATCGTCCTGGCAGCTCGTTCTTCCTTTTCTCAGCGCCATCCTTCGAAACGTAAGCCGCTCGAAACGGCGGCTCGACCATTCTCGGACTTAATAACGTCTAAATTCCATCCGCGAGCCGCCGCTACCTCCAATTCGTTCGTACGACTCGAGTAAATGGAGGATGCCGATCGTAGAAAATTAATAATTGCGCCGGTATATAATAGGACGCGGTCCTTCGCTCGCAGGGAGAAACGCGTCTCTCGTTGAGGGAAGGATCGAAGGTAAATACCGCGCGGCCAGACTAAAGAAGTCGTTAGCAGGAGGCGATTAAACGTCGTTGGTAATAACGCACGTCGGCGATATCTTTATCGCGGTCAGCGCGTTTCGTTAAACGTTGAACGTCGTGGCGGCTCGTGTCGTTGCCTCGATAGGAATCGTACGTGCCGCACGCGGCAATAATTCATCGTTATCGCGAATCGCGAGAAAATTGTTTATCCGCTCGATCGTGATAAGGCGTATTTACCGTCTTCTGGTGCGTCGTGCGGTGAAAGTGACGAAAGATCGTTCCGTAACGGGGCTGCTATTCGCGCTGGACGCGCGTTTAAGCTCGCCTTTTCCTCCGTGCCGATCGAAAGAAACGATTCGCGTGATGGCGCGCATTTACACGGCGCTCTCGCGTTACGAAGTTGTCGAGGGAACTTTTCCCCTTCGTTTCCTTCCTTTCTTCTCCTCTTTCTTTATCTTTTTCTTCTTTTCCTTCTTCTTTCTTTTATTTCGGTTCGGGACAGTCGTAATTTCAGCTGGAATTGAGCCGTCGGCAAAAGCGCGATATTCTACCGAGATGGCGAGCGATAGGAGGTACCCATCGGCGATGGAATACTAAACAGCTTACGGCCGATCCTCCGTTAGAATCTGCGAAGGTAATCTAGTCGGTCACCTGCGTATCTCCATCTAAGGGTAAGCCGGACGACTTTTCGCGGCACTTGCTCTCCCGTTCGCTCGCCTAGATTCCAGATCTACTTCCTAGCCCTCGCCTTTCGAAGTCGTCGGTTCTTCCATAGATCGGCGATCCTCGTGACGAACGTTTCGGCACCGATCGTCTCCGATGATTGCGCGCATCGATGGCTCGCTAGCGGTGAAACGCGCTCGTAAATTCGAGCGTCGAACGGTCGCGTTCGTGTTTTCAAACTCCGTCGTTAGAATCGTCGTTACGAGGAGAGAATCAACGACCAAGGGCTCTCGTCTATGCTACGACGATTTAGAAGATCGGAGAAGTTCTGGCGCGCGCGTCCGCCTCTCGAAACGTCGCCGATCTAAAGTCAAGGTCACAGGCGGAGGCAGTCTCGGTAAGCTCGACAAAGGGTTGCCGGGGAATTTTAACGATCGTCGTTTATTTTGAAAGTGTCCTGAATTCATTTTCCAAAAAAATAAGTCAACTATTTTATTATTTACGTTTCTACGTTATCTTTTCATCTTGAAGCAAATTGTAAGTAATGTATTTGAAAGCACTAAGATTTTGTAAAACGAAGATTTGCTGGTTAATGAAACGATAAAAATGTTGATTTTTAAAGTGGCTTAACTCCATTCGCTTAATTATTCGCTTAATAATTGCCATTATTTTAATAAGAACTGTAAATTTAACAACTTTAGGTTCGCTTAAGCAGCATGACTCATTACTTTCCTGTACGTATATTTTTAATGGCATTGAAACACAAACTCTTAAATATCTGAATTTAAGTACACATGGACTTAGGCCACTTTCAAAATAAACGGCTCGAATAATTGAAACGTTTCTTTGCATATGGAGGCCTTTGTTCCACCCGTTCCCATATAATTCATTCGAAGCGACGGTGCAGCGGTAGGCCGAATTCGAATTCCTCCGAGATCCTGGCATTCTTTTATTTCGCGTGGAGGCAAGGGTGCAAGCGGAATTCCGAGTGTTTGAAGAACGATTCGCGGACCCCTCGTGCGCCGTGCTCGTTACGCTCCTGGAATAAAACGTTCCTCCAGAATGCCCTCTCTTAAAATGGGCAGGCATTGTTCGGCCCTCGAACGCTGTCGATGGCTAAGGACGACCTTAAATCTCGCGTAATGCGCCACGTATATATGCGAGGGCCTCCTCCGATCCTCGTGTTCTCTTGTTAGGATAAAAAGAACGACGGCCATACCGATAAACGATCCTCGCCAACTCGGTGGTCCGCTTCCTGTTCTTGTAAACGCGACAAGTTGATTTCGTAACTAACGACGCATCCTCCGATCGCGAATCGTAAATTCCGTCCTTCCACCATCGACGAGACGAACCTCTCCCCCTCTCGAGCGAATTTCCCCGAATCTTTTCGATGGAATTCATAAGGAGGCGCCGCTTCCTTCTTCTTGGACGATCCTTTCTTCCATCGCGCGAAATACACGAGTTCGCGTTGTCCGAGCTCCGATGCACCTGGCGAAGAAGATCCGCGTTCTATCGGCGAGGATCTGGACCTGCGAGATCCGAGCTCGGGATCCAGATCGGGCGGAGATAGGAGGGAAACCCCGTGGATTACGTCCGTGCGAGGTTGTTGTCGCGCGACCGCGTTAAAAGTCTTTCATTGTCGCGGCCATTGTGTAGCTTGTCGTCGAACACGTTCGTTGGAAAATATTTAGTCCGTATTTTTTGACAACGCGTTACGGCATTTTCTCCGGCACCCTTCGAACCTCGTCTTCGCCCTTCGAGTTTTACGACCACGCCGGGCGATCGGTTCGATCCCCTCGAGCGACTTTCGTGTAACGCGATCGACCTTCTCCGTTTTTTTCTTCTTGCGAGTTCGCTCAACGCGAGTTGACATCACGGTTGAAATAGACGCGGTTGGTTTCTTGTAACCCAAATATTAAGCGAACGTTGTATTAATTCGAAACTGCATATCTTTTTCAAAAACATGCTCCATTTGCTTCGATGCACTTTTCCTAACGAGATTTTAATGCATGGATGTCTGTCTTGATGAAACTCTGATCTTTAGAATCGATAAATTCTGATATGGATACTTTTAGACTGTCCTCATTTTCATACTGTTTAGCAAGTAAAAATTGTTCTAAATGTTTAAAAAAAATGAAAGTCCATATTTTATTCATTTAATTTCTCAATTGTTTTGTACGACGTATGAGACCGAGCGTTGTCGTGGAGAAGTATCGGGCCATTAATTCGTGCGGTAACCACTGATCCATTTTTTTCACCTTGCCAATTTCAGAAAGGCGTCGCGGTATCTTATACGGCCAACTTTCATTCCGGTATCGAGTTTCCTTGGATTCGTTTCCATTTTTCATAGACGTTTTGGCCTTCCACGCGGTTCATTTTCTAGGGGAGAACCTTTTCTGCACTTTTCGATCGTCGACAGTATTCTCCCCAAACGCCTGGTTTATATCGTGTGCAGCTTTCGCAGCATTATTACCATGTTTATACTCGTATAAAAAACTTACACGAGTATCGGTTGAATTCTTATCCTTACAAAATTCAAAACAAATAACAAAATGGAGCACTTTTGAGAAAATCTTCTTGGTTGAAATGTGATTCTGACACTGGACAGTACGACTATAAAGGCGGTTATGTCAATAACAAAAGCATACGTTCACGCGTAAAGAACATCCGACATTTCATATGCACCAACCTAATATCATTATCTTGTAACTATTAACCCTTAGAGTGCTACGGGCGCACATATGCGTCCAGCGAAAGCTATCGATAGACGCAAATACGCGCTCGGCAGATGTTATCAGTACGGACTATGGACGCGAATACGCGTCTGGCAAAAATGATCAGTGTACTATGCAA
>JAITYT010001373.1:196325-206548 GCA_025433975.1 Liostenogaster flavolineata
CGCTTCGCTCGTAGAATATTCGTCCTCAAAATCATGTTCGTTGGACAAAAATGGAAAGTGGATCGAAACCGTATCAACTATCGTAGAAAATAAAACGTTACCGACTACGTTACTCGCGAAAGTCGACTCGTTCGACGACGATGGAAAGTAGACGAGACATTCAATATTTCGCAAAGTAGCTCTTCTTCAAAAGCGCTTGGACAACCGCCGCTCCTCCGTGCCACTTTGCGATCCCTTTTTGCTCCTTCCTTCTGGTTGTCTACGCCGACCAGATTAGACGTGTGCTGATGACAGGTGGTCGGATTGCGGAAACTTTGAGAGATCGAATGTCTACAGTGTATACCGGTAGCGTGGAACTCGATACAGCAGGGGTCCAAAGTAGCCGAAGTCCTCGTTAATTTGGTAAACGACGAGGAACTTTATACACATTTCGGGTCCTCCACGGAGCTCTGTGCGAGCACCAGCTGACACGTTCGTAACCGGGTACAGTGCCTTCCGTCATCGAGAAAAGCTCAGCTTACGCGTTACCCGTCGATGGAGTTATCAGACCTTCGATATTAATTTATTCCGACGTTTGATTTTTTCGAACGCCCGATCTCGACATCGAACCGACGAAACCTTGAAGTTCGTAAGCCAGAAGCCAATAAGAACGCGTTGCGACCTTAACGTTCTCGGGACCGATTCGATGGAATCGATGAAGGAATTTCGAAGGGTTGTTTCTGCGATAAAAAATTTTTTGGCGAAATATCGATAGCGATTTGAGAAGGAACGAAAATAGACAGTACTATATCGAGGGCGGATACGTCTTCGTGGCTCTCCTGCCTCTCGAAATCCTTTCGGGCCACGACCTACGGTAGTTTAATTAAAGCGTCGCATAAAGTTAATTTATGGAGGAAGCAGCGGTTCACGAAAAAGCAACGGAAGCCAATTAGAGCCACTTCATTGGCAGCAGCGCCTCCTTATCGACTTCTCCTTTTTTCTTCGGCATCGAAGCTCGTTTGTTCGGCGGACCGCCCATCCCTTTGTAGTTGCTCGTTACGATCTCGAAGAATGCCGTAGAAAAGCGAGGCGATGATGTAGTCGTATCGAAAGACTCTAATAATTAAGCAGCTCTAATTACTTCGGAGAGTGCGTCGAGGCGATTCTTTCGAAATAGCTCGACCCCTTTTCTTGTCTAAACGACACGGCTCTATCGATCGCTCCGTGCGACTCCCAATAAATAAATACTCGCGTCGAGCGGACATACGTAAATCCGACGCGATCGACGTGAAACGTATATCGGTTCCTGTTGGACAAATTTTCCAAAGTCTCCACGACGGCTGGCTACGTCGCAAGACGTCACGATCGTAGACGAAAGGAGAATGACGAGCAGCGAGAGATAACGCGTCGTGCTCGCTTTTTTATTCACGAAGGTTCAGCGCGCCATCGCGTTGCCCTCTTTCTTAGCGCCGAATCTCTCTCCGCGGGGCAATTTGTCTAGATCATATACAAGCGCTCGTAAAATAGAGCACTCCTGCCCGACGAAGCTCCGAGCGGAATACCAATGAGACGGTCCCGGCTGGCTCGCTTCGCAGGTTGCCTTGTGCCATCAGCGGCTTCATGGGAAGCAGCTCTCTCGAGACGGTAAAACGGTGCTGCCGCGATCCCGCTGATGCGATTGACACACGCTCGCATAAACAAGCCGGAGGAGGTGGATCGACGAGATCTGATCGCGCCTTCCTCCGTAACTCTCATCGCCAGCTGCAACTGGCCGTTTCGCGTACCCTTTCTCTCTCTTTCCTTCTCCCCTTCGCACTCACTCGAGATTCTACCGAGGGCGACAATGAAAGACGAACCGCGCCGTCCTAATCGAATCGCGCTTGCATCGTCGCACGTCTTCATAAATTTGTCGCCCAGCGTGGATTTACAGCCCCGCCAGCCGGAAATTCGTGATTTCGCCTCCGTTGTAACGCGCGTTTTTACCTTCCAATTATCGCCGTTACTATTAAGTCGTGAACGTTATATACGTTAATAACGTTGAATGCGATGCGTTAAAATCTCGTTGGGAAAAGTGTGATGAAGCCAACGGAGCGTATTTTGATTAGATAAAGAGCTTTTGAGAAAAGATGTGCGATTTTATATGTTCGCTTTAAAATTCGAAATTTCGTGCGCACCAAGCTAATAGAAGGAGGAGGATTTTTTACTTTTCTACATCTCGTCGCACGCGTACACGTTACTTTCTTTTGTCGAATTTATTCCCGGATTCGTTACGATCTCCAAAAATTCTTCTAGTTCTCTCGTAAGAGTCTCGACGTGCGATATAATAAATCGCGGCGTAATATAATGATTATCGGTTGTCGCGATGATGTAAGTATACGATAGGATGTCCACGGTAAAGGAGCAAAGAAGCGAGTATTATTTTGCGAGATGATTAAAAGCGCGACGATTATGCCGTCTCGGTCATCCAAATCAGCCATAAACATCGGATAATTGCCGGTCGGACTGCAATTAGGCGAGGTTGACGCGCGAGTGACAAATCACAGGCGCTTTGACCGCGTCGAACCGCGCGCTTTCCCATGCTACGTCGCGACCGACGCATCTAAATACATTACGCTGATTTATAGCGTTGCCTCGAACTTGCTGAAATTATCGAGACGCGCGAGGTATGCGGCCAACGAATTCGTAAAAATCCTCGCGGTTCCCACGCGGAATCGTCCTTCGTCTTCCGCTAATTCGCAGGATGGACGTCTCTTCTCGCTACTTGGATACCGCCTCGAGCGTTCGACTATCTTTCAGCGTGCGAAAAGCACGCGACGTAGTTCGAGCTTGTTTAAGGAATGTTCGTTTTTTTTTTTTCTTTTTAATTCACGTACATTCGTTCGTGCGTCGAAGCAATCGAAAAGATACGCCGCGACTTCGGTGAGTTATTTAATTCTTTACGCTTCGTTGTCTCCTCTGAAGGGACGTTCTTCAAGCCGGTACTGAAATCACTAAAATTATTATAAATTACAAACTATTAGGTTGCTCGAAAAATAATTCCGTTTTTTCCCAACACGTTTTCATAAAAACAACATGAAAAAACATAAAAGACAACGTTTTTTCATTAAAAAAAAACAAGATCCGCGCAGGGGGGTTAAAGTTTATTAGTGATTACGAAGGATCGGCTTCTACCAGCGTAACTTTTTGAAAAACGCGCGTTTTCCTGAAACTTTTCATCGAAATGGCACAATAAATCGAACGAAAATATGACACGTTTACTAAGATATATATAAAAAAATATCAGGCGATTGCAGGCTCTCCTGCGTTAAGAACGAGCTAATCCGTGCGATACAGAAGCAATGAAACTCGGTTTACGCGGTCGACGGGTCGTCCGTCGTAAGAAAGCTTCACGAGTAAGAAAATTTCTCGACGGAATTTCTATTCGGCCTTACGATCTCGAAGATCCTAGAGACAAGCCGTTCGTTACTGACACGACCTCCAGAGTTATGCAATTACGGCGGGGTCCGGCGGTTCCTGGTGGTCTTGCCGTTGGTGCGGATGGCTCGTGTAACCGAGAGTACCTAGGCAAAGGGTGCTTGCCGCACGCTTATCCACGCGGTACGTGACCGGCATTCTCGATTAGACTTGGGAGTTTTACAGCGGTCGGACGTCCCGCTGCGATCTGTTTCTGGTCAACCTGACATGTTGAAGCAACGACGAGGAAGGCGCTCTTCTCGACTGTCATATCGGAAGCTTACCGAAAGAAACTCGATGGAATTTTCGATACGGCCCAGAATTGACGGGTCCAGAAGAAAGGAGAAGGTTGCCTTTATCCCGTTGGTAGGACGGACGATATTCGTCGAAGAAACGCTCCTCGATTATCCAACGAAATACGAAGCTTCCGATGGATCGATAAAATTTCTCAGCGTAAAAATGAAATCGATGGGAACCGTGACGCGTGGCGATGAACGATTCGTTCCGTTTGCTCGACCCACCTTTTGTTCGAATTGTTTCTTATTCCGGTCGCGTCGAGAGACAGACGGACAGCCAGACAGCCTGAGAGAGAAAGAGAGAGAGGCACGTACTCCGCTTCAAAATTGCCATTCGCACCGCATGGCGATACATCACGCATGATAGATCCTTAGAACACGTAATACCGATGCATAAGTGTGCACGCGTGTGCGTGTCCCTCGCTCGCTCGGTACTCGGCACTCGAGGAAAGACAAATGTCTAAATTATTGTTATAAACAAGTGGCTTAATTGGGTGACTGGGCTCAAACGGAGAGTTACGGAGTGTCGCCCAAAGGTAAAATTGATGATCGTTGCTTGGTCACGCTGATTGGTTAAACACAAAGGGGCAAACGTCGACGCCCGGAGTACTCGGTCAGGATCGTGTAGGAGTTTGAGGAATTGTTAGATGAACTGGAAAATTGCTCACACCCACGATCTTAAATGGGATGTGTCACGAAGGATTACGAAACGCTTCGTACGATACCTCGAAATACGTTTATCGCTTCGACGATCGTTCGCAACGGTGGGAACGGATCGAGTTACGATCTCCAAAGGGTTCGAAAGGTAAATCGCCAGGACATTCTCGTTTAACGTAGATCGCTCGCGATAGATGCTTCGTCGAAGTGCCGCGTATCCAAACGCGAGAATCGAAATTCATCTTCGCGGCGTAGCTCGCGCGGCGCCTAAAATCCTGCAACCCGATCTTCCGGCATGAATCGACGTCCATCCATCGGCCGGGTTACCGTCTTCCCCTTATACACGGTGGACGAAAAATTATTCGTCGACTTTACCTTCCACATTTTTAAACCTTTCGATGTGGTTTGCTCTTCGGAAACCTACTCGTCGCATGCGGCGGAAAAGTGAAGGGAATCATGTCCCCGTAACCTTTATCTATTCAGATCTCATATTATTATAAATAATAATAAACGAAATTCGCTGCTTTAATCCACATAAACTATGTATCGATTAATTTTATACGAACGAATACGAAAAGGTACGTTCACAGCAGCGAAAGGATTAAAGACGAAGAATCATTGTCTCGAGATTCCTCACCGAGCTCGGGAACATCGAACGAAGTTATAAGTTCGCGGATTTCTCGCGCGCTTCTCGACCGCGAGGCAACCCAGGAGGGAAATAACTTTCAAAGAAATAATTTCGAGGTAAAATGAAGGCATCGTAATGACGCCGTGATTTCCCTTGTACGAATTCGTCGTAATTCCATCTTCTTCTTTACGTACAGCGTGTAATTTCCGGGGCATCTTTGCGCTAGTAATTACGGTTTGTGGCGGGCCGACGATCCGCAATTAAACGGGCCGGTTCGTGGGTACATTTACCGCATAAATCCATGCCCGAGGCAATGGTACCCCCGGGAGAACGTTAATCATGACGTTTCGTCGCTAATATATGCCACGGAGCGGAGCGTAAGCGCGTGTACGATCGAAAGGCCGCCGGGAACACCGCGAATGACGTACCTCCGCCCAAAGAATCCCATCGATTCGATTTATCGATCCGAACGAGGAGGAAAGTGGTACGACAACGACGACGACGACGTCCTCGCAACACCATCTATCATCCGCTCCGGACTCTTATGTTATATTCATAATCCCGGTGTATCGTCACTCGTGCTCGTGCAAATTGAGGATAAGTGGAATGCGCGCGAAGGGAAATAATGATCGATCGCCGGCTAAACGTCGGGAAGAATTAATTCGCGGGGCGGTCATTTCCTTCCTCCAAGTGATCGCGTCGTTACTTATGCGCGGCGCCGAAATGCGCGCGCGCGTAGGTGGCGCGCCAGCCTTCTCGGAAATGGATTTTATTATTTCTTGCCCTCGACATCGTTGCTAATGCAAGCAGTGGCGTCATCGTCGATTACTTGTTGGCACACATGCGGATTTAACGCCGGCCCAGAAAGCGTATTTCCCCTCGTCGTGGATCGTACGCGCGTCGCATGCCTCTTGCCCACGCGCGTGACTCAATGCGTGCCCACGGTGGTCGAACGACGCCGAGAACCGAGGGAGAATCGTCCGCTTTCGTTGCTTCGTCGAGCCGTCGACGTTCCGAGACACTCCGTTGTCCTTCCTTCCAGAGAACGCGGGCATACGGAGCGAAAATCGTACGGAAAAATCCATAGTTTTACGACGTCTCGCCTCGAATTACCCCTTTCGCTTCGAGCGCCACCTCATTTATTCGGCAATCAAATGATTCATATACTTGTATGTACAAGTGCCATCTGTAGTCGATAATACGTTTTTTTCGTTATCAAGAGAATTTTTTCTGTTAATTTTATCGATTAATTGGATTACTGATCGCTTCTTAAAATTACTCATTGTTGTAACAACATTGAAACGTTTTACGCAACGTATTGGTTTACGTTAAAAAATCTAGACGTACGTTCATTGACAGTGAAAGGATAATTCATACACGATCCTTGCAAAACTTCGAATAGTTTGCGGTTCGTAATTAATTCATAATTAATATATTACCTGTAACTTTGTAAGTTGTAAATGTAAATGTCTGTAAATGTTTTCGTATGGAAGATGTAAATTATACTCATTGTATTGAAGCAAAGATTGTTCTATATGTTGATTGTTCAATGACAGTACTTCGGCGGATTGGACTGCCGAAGCGAAAGGGTTAAATTTTAGTGACCGCTTCCGTGATCGCTAAAATGGACGCGCCACTTCGTCGACGATCGGTAGTTGCATTAACCGAGAGCGTCGCGTAAATCGCGTTTCTCGTATGAATATTTATGACCTCGGATTCTTCTTAAAGCGAATTCTTCTCGACGAACGACGCTAATGACGATAATAACGATCCTTCGATCGGCCGACATTTTTTCACGGCGATCGAGGGAACCGCGTGTTTCGTTCGGTCGTTGACTTTCACCGTACGGGATTCCTCGAGTTTGGATTCCGAAAAAGCCGGGGATCGGCGAGTCGCGCGTCGGCACGCGCGCGAAATCACGCATTAACACGGGCCGACGATCGAAAATGGTCGCGACGCACGCCCTCAGCGACTTTCTCTGCCGGAAGGCACGAGAACCGCCTGCCACGCGGCCCGTTTAACTAATTACCGACGCCGAGAAAATTGACATCGATTCGATAATCTACGAACGATCGTTTTCCTCGTCGTGCACCGCCCCTTACGGTCTTTTACCGATTTTATTCGGTCATTCGCTCGTGTTTTCGTCCATACGGATAATCTCGCGTCACTTTCGAGCGGCGCAAGAGAGAAAATCGCCCGTAATGGACGAGATTTTGCACGATCGATGGCGCGCAACGAAACGAAAGAGTCGTCGGAGAAAAAAATCGTGTCATCGGACGATAGGCACGAGACGACACGATTTCTGCACGTACTTTACCGGATCGTGACCTTGGTCATGCGTCACTTGTTCGTCGTTGGATGAAAGATACTGTTGGATCGTTGCCATCGAAGAGGCGCGTTGTGCAGCTAGATCGGGACGCTTACGAACACCGTTAAGATGGAAGCCGGACTACGTTTCGCGCATATTAATCGACGGTGGGAGCCGGCCACTTTCATTGACGTAAAATGAGTCAGAGCAGCGTAAGTGACTTCACCGGGCAACCATTCACCTCGAATTTCATTCAGGTGAGTGCGTCATGGCCGACCTTTAGACTTCGAGCTATGCCCTACCCATGCGATGATCGAGGATCGCCTCTCGCGCCGCTCGCCGTTCGTACGAACGCGAATACCGAACCGATCTCCACCGATCGACATTCTCTTTTACTAATGAAGACGTTTCTCGAGACGCCTTCGTTTCGAGCTACGACGAGTTTCTTTTCTAGTTCTAAAGCCTTTCGATGGACTTTATCACGAATCTCGAGAAGAATTACTGTCCGAAGTGACGTCGTTTTTCGTCTCGTCGGCGATAGGAAACTCGTAGATATTTTCGAAAGCTTTCGATAGGATTAATAGCCTTACAAATCGATTTTTATGTAAATCGTTCTTCTTCGTAGAATCGATACGATTAAACCGATGGTTCTGGTGACGCGCGCGACGAGACAGCTGATCGATTACGTATACGAGCACGCGTAAGCTGACCCTTAATTCTTTCGCGTTGCTACGCGACCTAAAACAAGCCGGCATCCAGGCAAATGGCTTTCGCGTGACTTTGATTCCTACGATTTCGTAACCCACTTCGTCTATGACGAGTGAGGAATGCTCTCGCGTAGATACACAGGACAGCCTCGTCTCTTCGTATTCCACGAAACGCGCGATAACATCTAATATTCTCCACACTTGGCCGCCTTACGACCTTTAGCCGTGCCGAACAAGGTCGGAAGCTTCGAAGTATCGTAAAGCATCCTTACCATCCGTGAAAGGATTTCAACTCCCACGGTAACGGCGCAGAGAGCGAGACGACCACCGAGCGACTCCCACATCGTCGATGTCGTGCCAGGAGCAGGACGATAAAGGATGTACGCCAGGAGAGGCTAACAGTGCCACGAACGAGACACGGCATCGTGGATGCCGAGCACGCGTTGTAGACCGTTCTCGTAAATACCACGATGTTGGTCCTTTTAGCCTCGATGTGTACAAGTTGCGCCTGTGCCTCCGCGGTTTCCTACGTACGGCTCTTAGTTCCAGATTACGCGGAACGCCAGCTCCCTGTCGGTCCATGAATATTCATGACGTCGTTGCACTTCGAAATATTAGGCCCGTGCGTACGAAATATCGAATTTTTAAGTAAATATTGTATATAAAACTGCGTATCTTCTTTCAAAAGCTGTCTGTTTAATCAAAATATGCTCCATTTGCTTCGATACAAATTTCTGACTGTCTTTATTTTCATACCGTTTAGTCTGTAAAAACTGTTCTAAATGTTTAAAAGAATGAAAGTCGGCTGGCAAAAGATTCGGTGAATAAACTGGGTGCTGCGAAATTTCATATTTTGATTCGTTTAATTTCGCAATTGTTTTCTACGACGTTACAGTATTCTCCCTAAACGGCTGGTTTATATCGCGTGCGGCTTTAGCAGCATTATTACCAAGTTTATACTCGTATAAAAAAAATTACACGAATATCGGTGGAATTTATATCTTTACGAAATTCGAAACAAATAACAAAATGGAACACTTTTGAGAAAATCTTCTCTTTGAAATGTGACTCTGTAAAGAAAATCCGAGATTTCATATGCACCGATCTAATTCAATCGTCGAAAAATGAAGAAGTATCGTACGATCGATCGCAACAACGATTGCGAAATATTCGATTGGCCAGAAAATTTGCTCCGATTTTTGGTAGACGGTGTTAGAACAGGTCTGAACACATCGGAATGATCGAGAATGAATGACACGTGTACATATTCTAAAAGATGATATTTCAGGCGTCTTTAGAAAAAAACTTGATTAAGACACATTCATTTTTGTTGGTTTTATACGCTCTTAAATATGGAAGGAAACAAAGTGCTTTGCTTTCACGGGAAGGCAAAATTAGCAAACAAGATGTGAGCTATTTATGGTGACAGCTGGGAGAACTGCGCGGAAGTGGTTTGCTAGGTTTAAAGCAGGGGATTTCAACCTTGAAGATCATGAACACCCGGGTAGGCCCTTCACCACTGGACGAAGATCAGATCGAAACGCTTATCCAGAGCTTAATAAATTAAATGCACTGTGTTTGAATTTTCTTTAAAAATCAGGACGAACTTTCCGGACTAACCAATGATCGAATCGTTTAGACACCGCGAGAGCGTTTAAATCGAAGAATTTATTCGTCGATCGAATAAGGTCGTAACACGAATCGTCGCCTGTCGCTCGGAACATCATACGAGAGACTTGGAAACGATTAGAAAATCCTCGATAAAACGTAGAAATACGATTAAAATCGCATCCCGCGAGGATTTACGGGAGAACGACTCGCCGCAGACCACAGATACGATCGTCGTTTAGGAAGTTGAATTGCGCGCGTCGTGCCGCGCGGTAAACCGCAGGTAGCTACCGTTAATAAAAGTTTTAATTCCGTCGAACATCACGCACCACACGACAAAGCATTTAATCTCGTATGGGCGCTCGTTAATTCCCCGACGCGATATCGTTTCTATCCTCTCTTTCCCCTTGCATCCTAGCAATTTTCGCCATTTTTCATATTCGAATTTCGCAATTTCGTCGTAATTATCGCAACCGAGGAGGAGCACGCATCGATTTTCTCATAAAATCGCAACGAAAACGCAACCGACGCTTTGACTTTGAATTTTATTTCGAGGGCCGCAGGAACGTTTATTCGTCTTGTGAAAA
>JAITYT010001373.1:216643-231171 GCA_025433975.1 Liostenogaster flavolineata
CTTCGAGTCGAAAGATTCTCGGTAACGGGATATCCTCGAAAGTCTCTTCTCCATATTTCTCTCCTGGTTGTTTCGAGTATCGTGATTTTTTTTTAACATAAAAAAGCATTCGAGCTTCGTTCGGTTCGTGTTGCTCGACTCGAACGAAATACGTTCACATCAACGCACACACACACACACAGAGAAAAGAGTGAAAATATTCGAAGCGATAAATTCGAGACCTAGACGACGTTGATCGCGCGATCGACCGAAGAAGTCAACGAAGTCGAGTCGAATTATCCTGAATAATACGATCAACTTCCACCGTAGGAACGTCTCCACTTGATATTTCTCTCCTGGTTGTTTCAAATATCGTGAATTTTTTCTTTAAATAAAAAAAGAACCACATTGTCGCGATAGTTTGCAAAAATCGAGCTTCGATCGGTTCGCGTTGCTCGACTATTGCGTTGACTTTGACGCAACCGACGTTCCTATAGGTCGTTCACTCGTGTTCGCACTACTAATGGAAAGATTCGAAATATTCGAGGCTTCGAATCCGAAACGTAGAGACGTGAAATCGCTTGGCAGCCGACATTCAAGGCCGGTAACTGGCTCTAACGCTGCTTTCAAGGCGGCACAAACGCACGTGACCTTTAACGAGTCCAGACACTCGGTCGCCTAACCACCGGATCTACCTGTAAACGAAGACCTTACCTACCCGCTCCCGTATCTAACGGCGCCGAACTACCGATTCTCGTGCTCGTATTTTCCACGACAGTCTCGATAAGAACGCGCGTCTCTTTTCGAAGATTCAGGACATCCAGGTTCTTGCGGCATTCGACGTACGAGGCTGCCGCACCTGTCGTCTCGTCCAGTTCGAATAGACGAAGAGAAGAAGGTCGTCCTTGGCATTCTCTCGGTCTCTTCTTAATTAACTTTGATCGATCCGAAATCGTTTGAAGAAATTCAGGTAGACGCGGAAATCCACCGACAGATTTTTTCATTAATTTCAGGCGCCTAACTCGCGATCGGCCTTTTGTAAACGTGCTCGTATATATGCATTATATTTAAATTCGTCGTGTCTGTGCACGATACAAGGATGAAGAAAGATGAAGAAATCGTGATAAAAACTTCCCGTTTTCACTTTCACGCGGATCTTCGAGGCGATTCGGGCCATCGATCACCGAACGTGATCACCGTATCGAGGATTTTACGGAATTCCATAAAAATCGCGTTTCAGTATCGAATAAGAATGTCGTAGAGAGTCGAATCCGTCGGAATAAATACGAACAGTAGCGTGAAACGATGGAATCCATGGCGCGAGATTGGCAGGAGACGGGATCTCGAAACGCGACGGCGTCCGAAGCTAAACGATCGTCGCTTCGGACACGGAGGCGACGGGTTTCCCTTTTTTACCAAGGTAGGGACGATTTTGCCCTCGTTGGTCGAGCGGCCACGCCTCGAGCAACCGGAGAACAGCCATAGGAAGTGGAGAAAAAAGGTCGATTCTCGTCCGTTGCCGGCTTCGCGCTCGTTCAGGGTGCTCGAAGCGATGCGCGCCGCTCCTTTGTACGCTTCTACCTTTCTATCCTCGAGAGGCACGTCGAGTTGCTTCTACATCGGAGCCTACGTCGGCTAGTTCCAGCTACGACCCGCTAGGAAGAGGTTAGGAGAAGAGATCGTCCTCTCTTCTTCTTCTTCTTCTTTTTCTTCTTCTCGAAGAAATGACGCACGTGTGTCGTCGGTTGGCCGCTCTTGACGCCAATCGTGGCCGGTTTTGTCCTCCTTCTCTTTCCTCCTCTTCCTCGTAGAAAGCAACACACGCGTCTCGTTCTACGCGGATCAGCCGCATCGTCGCCGCCAATTAAACGCGTCTTCTCGCACGATCAAACGACGACTTACCGCCTCTTCCTACCTGCCTCCACTATATCCGGGTGCCTGGCACCGAGTTTTGGCCTTTGGAGTCTCGACGACGCGAGCGTTGCTCCTCGAGAGACTCGTCGGGTTTCTACCTTTCCTTCCTTTCGCATAGGATGCGAGAATCGAACGCGCTTACGGTATCCTACGCTCGTGAAAGACGTTTCCTCGTTTTTCTCGTTTCTCGCATTGTTTTTCGACTCTCTCTCTCTGATCTTAACTCGGAGGAAAGGCTTTGCCAAAGGCATCGGAACTCTCGAATAAGCTAAGAAGCTTGAAGAAGAGTAAAATCACGTGAAGTTACGTAGAGGTATGATAAAAAAATACGTTCGACGATTAACCTCCGTGGAATGGCGTCAAATACGCCTTGACTCTCTCGCTACGGCGGGTCCGACGCGGAATAGAATGGAACGCCGTGCCAAAGGAGGAAACATTAAGCGCGCGTGATCTTCGGCATTCGGGGCCAAGTCAATCTTGTCTCAAAGATAAAAATAGTAATTATAATCATAGCGTTATATTGAAGGATAACTTTTTAATAATAATATTTTAATAATATTTAATATTTAATAATTAATAATCGAAATCATTTTGTAGCAGGTGACAATAGTCAACCGTGTCTCAAAGATAATAGTAGTAATTATAACCATAGTATAATATCGAGCGAAAACTTTTTAATAATAATTAAAGTATTACTAAAACCCCAACTTTTGGATCTATTTTTGCTGTCGGTGACTACAGCTACCCTTCTAGCTTAAATGGCATCTTATGGCGGGTGACTGTAGTCACCCTTACTAGCGAAAGGGTCAAGGGCGACTCGAACTTGCCGTTTATGAAAGAGACGAGAGACGGAAATCGCCTGGAGAATCTCGCACGGCGAGCGGAGCGCGTCACGTACGTACTACAGGTAGAAAAAGCAAAAGCTTGATCGTTCCGGGCCACCTCGCTCCGTCACGCGGATCGCGCATCTCGTCGAATTTTACCGGACCAACGAGCGAACGAATGTACGAACGAACGCACGTAGGTACATCCATCCGTCCATGCATACACACGTGGATAAGCGAACACGTAGGAAGTTCGTGACGATCCAGAGCCATCTGCGACGGTAGGAACACGGTAGAGGGCCGCACGACTCCTCTATTTATTTCTCGTCTCCAATTAATTTGGTTGGGAAGCGTGGCGTGGACCCGCACGAAAACAAAGCAATCGCCCTTTGGTATCTGCGGTGGCGGGCTGCCCGTTCGCGTTTAATTAGCGAGTATTGTCCGGGGCAACGACGACGACGACGACGACGACGACGACGACGGAGTCGAGAGCAGAGAGACGCGCGGGCCCCTCCGGGTCAGATATCGCGTAACAAGATCTTATTCGGTGTTCGGTGCACGGAGGGTTAATGATGCTATCGCCATACAGTGCCAATGCGATCGCATTACAGATACAAACCCTCTTGTACTTCGCCTTGGCTCCATGCGAGGAGCGCGCGCCTACGAAGACGACAATGTCGTCGTCGATATTTCTTTACCCGTTGCCGCTTTAATACGACCACGTGGTCAAGAGAGAACATCGTCTTCTTCGAGACGATCTTTTCTCTTTCTCGCATCGAGCTGCGGAACCGTCGCGCTCTTTCTCGATATCGCCTGACGTTGTTTCGTAATGTTTTTCTCTTCTTTTCTTTTTTTTCATTTTTTTTTTCTTGTTAGTTCATTCCGCGAGGTGTTCAAAAAGAGTCTAATGCCTCTGGACATCATTGGTGAACGCGAGAACGTTTCCGTCGATATTTTTCGAGGTGCGATTGTTATTTTTAGGAAGTTTGATTAACCTCGCCAATCGCGCTACAAGTTGCGCACGCATCGCATCGGCACGGTCACGTGGGCCCCCCGCGGCCATTGCGTTGCACGTAGACCAAACGATTCAAATCGGCAATTAATATTGTATGTTTTTCATACGATAAAGTATCGAATGATTCTATTAAAATGAAGAAACGATTTAGGTTCGTGCGAAAGAATTTCATAAAGACTTTTAACATTCTATCTGAGACTATTATTTGACCATGGTGGTTAGAAGAGGGAAAAAGTAATCTTCGATTGTCGACTCAGCGATGTGGACGTTTATAAATTTTCTCGCGAAAAATAATTTGTCAAATGAACTGTAAAATAAGAAACACGACTGTCTAAACCATAGTAAGAATAACAATTCTGAGAATTATGAACAATTTGCCTCGGTACCAAGGAAAAATATTTAATTTTATAAGGTATTTCTTTCATTTTTTATACATTCATCTGTATGTTAATATTAAAAATCTCCCACGTAGCCCAACGTTATTTGAGATCGTCGCATCGTCCATTTTTTACGTCTTCTTCTGTCTATTTTCCGGAATATTACCATTCTTGAAATTGCATCTTGAAACTTCTCTCAAAATTATGTCATTTCGACCTTCCACTATGCGACTGCCGATTCATGTAAAATCTGTCGACTCTGTCTGTCTGTCTGTCTCTCTCTCTCTCTCTCTCTTTCTGTTCGCAGAATACTCCTAGATACTTGTAGGATCCTGCAACGTCAAGGTCGCACGATCTTGCCAGTTTCTTCAGCATCTGTGGGAATACAAACCTTCTCACGTCCGCGTGCGTTACTCCGCTCCAAGGCGTCAGTTCTGCGCGTATATTCCATCGACTCGCAATAAGCACACTATCCTTTTTTGAGCTTATGACGATGGACGTATCCATATCGATAAAGAACCGTCGCATTTTGGATCGGAAGGAATCACGATTAAGTTTCATCGATGCCAAGAAGTTTCGTTCTAATGTAACCAAGCGTGTCTCCAAAATTTGTGACGCACTTTCGAGACAGCTTGACTCGTATTTGCGTCGATTCACGTAGGAAGACCTCGCGTTCACGCGTGGATGTTTTACGAAGGAAACTTACGTCGACTTTGAAAGCAGAGAGTTGGGAGGAGTCCCGCCTCGTGTAACCGCTGCGTACGCTAATTACTATATTAATTGCTTTCTCACGGTTCCGACTTGCTGATTAAAGACGTTGCTGCTTTTTACTCGTCGATATCGATTATCTATCGGTGGAAGCGCCGACTCGAGGTGGAATAAACGAGGAACTGGCTAAAGGTCTCGTCCGGGTACGTCTTGGGCGAACGTCTCGAATGTGATTTTAAATTATGTTTCTCGGCAGAAAGATCGATCTTTATACGCGTTCTTCCTGTACGTTGTACAATTTTATCCTCGTGTTTTTATCGTCCGAACGTTTTCTTTTATTTCGCGCTTCGTACGATCGTCGAATTGATAAATATATATTCGAATCGACAGAGACACGATTCATGGAATCTATGTAATTTATCAGTCGCCAACGCGAGATTTCTTTCGTTCGAATCGATCAGTCGTTCGTGTCTTTTGATTTCTTGTTACACGGCAACTCGCGTAACATCGACGAATTGAATCGTGTCCACTGGATTTTCCATATGCGAGCACAGACATATCCAGCGAGAAATGACGATAACGTTACTGAACGACATTAGAACTGGTTTAACTCGACCCGACGTCGTATAAGGTGGTGGCTGGATCGTCGTTTTAGCAGTGGCTCAAAGTCGTGACAAATCTATGGCGTTCGAAGCAACCGCAGTAAATTCCATCTTCCGTTTATGAAAAGGTCGATCTTAATTTATAATATTTTTTTTATTACGAGCAATTGCAGTTTGCTACCGTTACAACATTCAGCAATTTTCATGGCGTAGTTACAAGACGTTGATGCCTAGAGATCTTTAAATGAACTCCATAAAAAAAGTCAACCGACGAAATTAATCGACCAAAAAATACGAACTAAGAATATATTATGTATAATATAATAAATATATTAGGTTCTTCGGAAAGTCGTTTCGTTCTTTTTAATAAAAAGACGTTGTTTTTTATGTAGTTTATGTTGTTTTTATAAAAAAACTGTTCGGAAAAATCGAATTTACTTTTCCTAACCTAATAAGAAATTTATAGTTCAAGAAATTTATAATATAAGCACACTTTGGAACGAGTATAATTTGTTATCTCAGACGTATTAAACATGGAGGAACGAATTTTCGTCGTATTCGTAGAATAAGATAGGCAGTTTGCGGCCGTGACTCGATTCGTAAGGACATTCGAGCGTCAACGTCGTCACAATGCCTCAACATTGAAGGTCGTATATCGATTGACGTGTTAGAATCCTCAGCGTTCCTTCGTTCGTGTCGCGATTTCTATCACACGTCATTAAATTCAGACATATTTCGTTCGTTCGAGTAATTTTACGACGTATTACAGTTGTTGGTGAAAAAGGTTAGATTGCGGTGTTGGATAACTGCATTCCACGCACGAACTCCTAATAAAACATTTTTGTCTATCTTAGCTACGATGAAAACAACGACTTTGTCGACTAAATATGGATTTACATTCGTAGGAAAATACGACGCGAATCGAACGTGCCGTCAAACAGTCGACTCAATTGCAAAACTAATCGCAAGTGTCGACGTGAAAGTACGTAAAACACGATAAATTCCGAGCGTCTCCATAGCCGAGTCACTCCATAATATTCCATTCTGTATCCCGATAATTTATTTTCACCGACGATGTATCCCTCGCAAGCCAGGTGCTGAATAAAAATCCCTCAAATCGATCACTTTCTTCCTATCCGATCTTGCGAACATCGCGGCAAGATTTTCTCCATTCTTCAGGCGCCCTCACCAGCGAAACTCTCTAAACATTCATTATTCCTTCAGGAACGAAACTCCACCGTGAGATTCGATTTCGTGGAGTTACAAGGCCGTGCGTTTTACCTCTTTCCCCGACTGCATTTTAGGATCGCTGGTGGATGTGTCCGCCTACGTGGGTAGGCGCGAACAAGAGAGAGATCGCTCGCGTTCGTGCGTATCCGCTTCGACCGCAGACGGTCGAGACACAGAGACCTACATTGCGGCGGCGGTGATGGTGGTGGAGTTAGCCGCGTCTACTACGTCGTGTCGTCAGGGGCGAATCGAAGGTACGAATCTCCTTCACCATTGGGTGTGGGTTTTCGTGGAAAGGTAGTAAAGTTTCGACGGCGTCCGAGACCGCAGATTTATGCGTAGTAAAGGTGAACGCCTTCGAGGCATCCTCGTGGTCCGCGCTTCGCTTTACCCCTTTTTCTCCCCTTCTCTCTCCCCCTCTCTCCCTCCTTGCGGTATACTCGCGCGCATATAACCGGGGGTGCATAAGGACGAACATTAGCGATGCCCGCGCCGGTACTTACGGATAGTTACCGCGCGGCATCGTAAATTATTGCCCACGCCCCGAAACTTTTAGTGCCACTCTCGCGCGGCCTTTCGGCCACGCTGGTTCCGTATCCACGGTGGACCTACGAAAAAACCGACGAAGGCGCTCCTTCCCTCTCGCGTCTTCGACCGAACGGCCCCTCTCCTTCGACCATCTCCCCACGCCGAACACTCGAAAGGCCTCTCGCGGCGTCTGCGATCTCCTCGGAGTCGTGCGAAAATTCTTTTCTCACTGCGCGATTTTCATCTCGGTCGTCGTTTCTTTTTCTGTTTTTTTTTTTATCACGGTAGTTCGACGTACTTAAACGC
Source organism: Liostenogaster flavolineata (assembly GCA_025433975.1). Lineage (NCBI taxonomy): Eukaryota > Metazoa > Arthropoda > Insecta > Hymenoptera > Vespidae > Liostenogaster > Liostenogaster flavolineata. The sequence goes on from JAITYT010001373.1 coordinate 224,127, forward strand.
ACGAATCATGCCTGATTACTTCGTCGATGAATGACCCACAGGGTCGGTTAACGTGACTGTTTTAATTCCAAGTGGCACGCGAAGAAAGAGCGACTTTTCGTGGATTTTCTAACTCGCGGTGGAATGAGAGAGAGAGAGAGAGATTCGTAGTAAAAAAAGGAAACTCGTCGAATCGAGTTATTAAAAGAGAGAGGGAAGAGAACCGGAAGTGGACTTTTTTTACAGTCGATTTGGAACACCGACGTTGCGGCTTCCCAATGCACGTGGTAACGAGCGCTACGTTACGTTCGGAAGATGCGAGAGCGGTGCTTTTACGAGAACTCGAGAGCGGATCCCTCGGTGCAACCTGCAATTGCTGTTAGCCTTCGAAGGTGCACGCTCGCAATAAACGGAATAGCGATTGCCAGTGCAGAGTTCGAGACGCGTGACCGACTCGCGTCGTTTCTCTCAGCCTCCTTCTTCGATTCCTCGACTTTCTATTCCTCTGGTCGTGTCTCTTCTTCCACCCCTTGTCTTCCTTTCTCTCCTTTTTCTCAGCCTTCTTCTTCGACTTTCCGTTTCTCTCGACGCGTCTCCTCTTCCTCCGTTCTTTCTCGTACGTTTCTTTCAACCTCCTTCTCCGATTTTTCGTTTCGCTGCACGTGTTTCGTCTTCCTCCATTTTTTTCTTCTTCGTTTCTTCGAATTTCTATTCCTCTGGTCGCGACTCTTCTTCCACCTCTTGTCTTTCGTTCGTCTTTCTCTTCTTCTTTGATTTTCCGGTTCTCTGGACGTGTCTCGCCCTCTTAACCTTTTTTCTCGTACGTTTCTTTCGATCTCCTCCGATTTTCCATTTCTCTGCACCTGTTTCGTCTTCCTCCATTTTTCTTTCGTTCGTTTCTCTCAGCCTCCTTCTTCGACTTTTCCTTTCTCTGCACGTCTCTCGTCTTCCACCCTTTGTCTTTCGTTCGTTTCTTCCATCGGTGAATCTCCGCGCGTTCGTTCAAACTCAATGACACGATCCACGTGGGCGCACGTATTCGTGTCCACTCGACCGGCTGTTGAAGACGCGCGGTTTCACGACTTTGCTCCTTGGTCTTTATCATCCTTCGAGTTTTACGTCTCACTCCTTCTCTCTCTCTCTCTCAGTCGTAAAACGTACGAAAGTCGAAAAATGTCACCTTGAGGCATTGTTGCGCCGCGCAGTCACGCTCGAGACAGCCGGGGAACGTATTAATGGATTTATGCTTTCGCGCATAACGAAGTGCCGACTTTTTCTCGGATGTGCCGAGCCTCGTCGCCGAAATAAACGCGTTTTTGCTTCGAAGAAGGCCGAATCGCCACGACGCAACGAGCAACGGCGTTCTTCGCGTTACCACGTACGCGCTTACCTACATCTTCTCCGCTCTCGGCTTCGAGTCGAGCGGAGTCGCGACGAATCGACGAGATTGCAAGGAACACGCGCGATATTCGTTCCCTTTGCCAGGATAAGCAAAGAATTCGCGAAGAATGAGGATCGGTGCCCAAGATGAGAGAGCAGAGAGGTTCGAGGAAGGGAAAAAGAAAACGATAGGAAAAAGGAGCGTTTACCGAGTTTCGAGGGCAGGGCTCGCGTCTTTATCTTAACGCCGTATGAGTTCGCGATTGGATAACAGGCGCCAGCCGCTCCTTCCTTGTCGATTATCGCGAAAAGAGTCTACGTCGCGATAACCTTTACACCGTCGTGCGTGTATGCGTTCTCTATTCGACCGTGCGCGCGCGCAGGTGCGTAGGTGTCAACGATATGGTAGAACGAGAGAGAGAGAGAGAGAGAGAGAGAACGAATTGGATTTTGTGCGATCGCGTGGCAGATTTAGGACGATATCTGGGCGATATACGCACGGGGAAGATCTTGTTCGATTCTTTTTAAGGTCCACGCGACGCGTTGGTAGAAACACTGCAAGATGAAGGGAAGAAGGAAGGCGTGCGGTAGACGCTCACGCATCGCGCCAACTTCGCGCTTCGATTTCCAGGAAGGCGGATATTACGAGATCGTCTAATAAATCGTCTCGTTCTCGAAGCACGACGAAGGAGTCTGCCAAAAAGTCGTCCTCGAATCACGACGAAGGATTCTGTTAAGAAGTCGCACCGTTTTTTTTTGAATCGCGGCTCGCATTCGTATTTTTTATTGCGTCGTTTGTTTTGGCCTCCCATCAGTCGCCGATCGATCGATTCTTGTGAAATTCGACTGGTTTTCAGCGTTACCGTTTCTACAGCTTCTGTTATCACGAGTAAACGATTTCGTTGAAGAGGAAATCCACGTGGCGAGGATCGTTGTTCTCCTCCTTCACGGTAATTCGTAACTTGGAAGGAAAAAACGTTTCGTCCTCGAAGCACGACGAAGGAGTCTGCCAAAAGTCGCACCATTTCCACGGTCTTTCGCCATCTTTTTTTTGTGGGTCGCGGCTCGCATTCGTATTTTTTATTGCGTCGTTTGTTTTGGCTTGCCATCAGTCGCCGATCGATCGATTCTTGTGAAATTCGACTGATTTTCAGCGCTACCGTTTCTACAGCTTCTGTTATCACGAATAAACGATTTCGTTGAAGAGTAAATCCACGTGGCGAGAATCGTTGCTCTCCTCTATCACGATAATTCGTAACTTGGAAGGAAAGAAACGTATTTAAAAAACTCGAATTTTTCATTCTCTCTCCCGCTCGGTCTCTCACTTCCGTCCTCTTCTCCTCCGGCAATTTGTCACGTTCGCCTCCTCGATTTACCTCGTTCTCACGGGCACGCCGCTCGCACTTCGGGTTCCTTCGAGCGCGCAAATGTATGGTCATTCCCTTGAATTTGTCACCTCGCGCCGAATCCCCATAAATACAGCCATTTGTCGACATTGTCAAGCGAGTAACTTACTCCGAAATTTATTAATGTCCGCTTCGCTCTGCCTCCGTGCCCTTCTCCGCCCTCCTCGTCCATCTCCCTTCCGCCCTACCCGGCAGTGGCTCGCGTCCAGCTCTCGTCTCTCCCCCGCATCCGCGCCCTTCTCGGACCATTCGTGAGAGAGAGAGAGAGAGAGAGAGAGAGAAAGAAGTGCACTTGGCGAATCGTGGCCGCGCCCGGAGGAGAGTTTATGGTCTCGTAAATAAGGGAACGTAAAACCAATATGTCCGTTTTTTATGTCCGTCGAACAAAACCGCGGTTCGACGTGTGCGTGAGCGTCGCGCCTCGCCCCTCGTCACCCTCCCCCACCCTCCGCTCGTCCAAGCGACGAATCGAGCTGGACGAGCAGCGGAGAACAAACGGAGAAGAAGGAAGAAGGAAGCTACGGGGCGAGAAGAGATGGAAAAATAAGAGAAGAAGAAGAAGAAAAAAAAAAAATAAATAAAACGTCGCGACGAGCCATCTGCGCGCACCGATTGGACCGAAGCTTCCGGGCGTCGCGGGCGCTCATCGATAAGCTCCCGTAATTTATCGTCCTTCACCGTTTCCCCCTTCCTTTCTCCTTCCTCTTCTTTATCTCTGCGAAGGACAACTTCACTGCTTTTGTCCCGGAGCGCGACGAGCTCCTTCGCGAAAATTCCGCTTCGTTAGGCCGCCGATGATGACTCTGGAGTCTCGTTACGCGGATGTCGCCTCGTTAAGACGCGAAGATGCCGAACGCGCGAAATAAGATCAAATCGACGACCGGGACCGTCCTTACTTACCGATCCGACAAATTCGAGGAATTCCAAGGACTCGAGAGCGGTTCGTTACCGGAGACGAGTTCGACGTAGAAGTGGATGCTCGATTCGTCGCGAGTCCAGCCTCATCCCGGACTCTCGTGGCATCGAGCAAGAAAGGTCACGACTGTAACGGATGAATTACGATCGAGCGACGGCGTATCGCCGGACGGCGGCGGTCCACGCTTCGCTCTAACGATAGGAAGAAACACGCGTGCGGGACTCTACAGCGAGAGGTTTCGAACCGACGAGGTTGCGATCCTCGTATCGACGCCAGCGATCGCGCGTCGATATAAATCGATCGCAGGCGCATACGGATCCTCGTTACGGCGCGGTCGTGCGACCAAAGGAAGAAGCGAGATGATAGTACGAGTGAGAGAGAAAGAGCGAGAGGGCAGTTAGGAAGGAGAAAGTGCGGTAAAAGGGTGAAAAAAAGACGAAAAGATGAAAAAAAGGGTGAAAAAGGCGCGGTAAGAGGGTGGTCGTCGTGAGGGTACCGATCGTAGTGGTGGTGGCGGCGAGTCGCCCTTCGCCTTTTGTTTTTAGGAATATATCAGATACCAGGCGTCGCTTATCACCACGTGGTATCGGCCTTAGCGGTGAGGCTGCAAGTATACGCGGCTCACGGCGTGTGTCTCAGATAAGATATCTCCGGGGACCGATGCTTCCTCCTGCTCCTCCTCCACCTCTCCTCTTTCTCTTCCTGCTCGTACGTCTTTTCCTCCCCCTCTGTCCACGTTCGAGTACTCCACTGTCCGAGAGGCACGATAAATAACTCGAACCGATCGCTTTTTGCCAATCGACCGCCGTTCGGTCGATTGGTCGGTTGGCTCGTTGGCTGGTTGGTTCCAGCTCGTGGCACCGCGCTGGAGCACGCACGCGGAAGCTTCTTTTCTTCCGTGGACGGGTTCGGCTCGTGTCGAATGATTCCTCGAGACTTCCGTGAACGTTCCTCGGATGGAGGAGCGAAGACTTGCGAGGCGAGTTTTGGTCCTGATTGGCTTAAATTTATTTCTTTAGCTAGGGACCCTTCGATATTTTGGCGTTAACGCGACGTATTCTGATTATCGAATACAAAAATTAAATGTTGCGAGGCAAACTTTGCTGCGAATTAGTCCGAATTTACTTGAGATTACGTTTCGATATTTTGACATTGACTTGTATGAAGCTTGTGAGGCGAATTTTGGTTCTAGTTAGCTCAAATTTATTTCTTTAGCTAGGGTTTCTGTAATATTTTGGCGTTAGCACAACGTATTGTGATCATCGAATACAAAAATTAAATGTTGCGAGGCAAAGTTTGCTTCGAATTAGTCCGAATTTACTTGAGATAAAGAAGCGCGAATTTGTTTCTCTAGACAGGGTTGATTCGATAATTAGACATTGACGCGACGCGTTCTGATCGTCGAACGACGAGGCAAAAGGTTACGAAGCTACTTTCAATTTGAATTTGCTAAAGTTTACTTTAAGCGCGTACTCGATCTTTCGACATGGGGTGACGCGTTTGAAAATCAAGACTCCAGTCACGTTGGAACTTCGAGGACGTAATAACGACGTCGCTGGAATTTTGTTTGTCCTCCTCGGTTCCGCGTAATTTTCTCTCAGGATTGGATGATTGCTGTTTACCGCAGGTGCAACGACTCATCGATTCGCGCCGAAGAGGCTCATCGATTCGATGGAGACCGAAGGATCGGGAATTCGCGCTCGATTCTCCCGCGGGGACGCGTGTCGTCCGACTTCAGATTCGTATCGCGAAAAGACTCACCCGACGTATATAATCGTCCGATTAAAATGATGACTCGACGCCACGCAGGGGAGGATCGTCGCGTCGTCGATTCCGATTTCACGAGGAGCGATACGAGCAACCTTGTGATTTTGTACGTCGTGACATGGATTTTATCCGATGGAGCACTCCTTTAAATAACAGTCTTACGTGATCGCGTGATATCCTCACAGGATAACTCGAGTAGGAATTTTTTAAATCGCCAAATACTTCCTTCGATACTCCAATGCTAACTTGACTTCGATGTTTTACCACGTAATTACGTTTTACAACGTAGCACGCGTTTTGCATCGTCGACATCCTTTTCCCCGATTTTTTCGTTCATTTTAATCTGTGACTTTGGTCGTGTCTACTCGAACGCGAGACACGTGACCGCTTGTATCCTGACAAGATGACTCGAGTAGGAATTTTTTAAATCGCGAATTACTTCGTACGATGCTCGAATGGTATCTTGACTTCGATGTTTTACAACGTATCTATGCTTTAAAACGTAGCACACGTTTTGCTTCGACGACATTTTTTCCCCCGATTTTTTCGTCCATAGAATTTTAATCTCTGATTCCGGTCGTGTCTACTCGAACGCGACTCTATACGATAACTCCCCTCTCTCTCTCTCGTTGTCTCTCGCAAAATTGTCGCGTTACGTTGACTCGATTAATTCGTACGCGATACATTTCGTACGTGTTTACGGGCTTCGATCGTTCGTTTCTCGGTGGACGCTCCGCGAAGCGCGCGCGATGGATCGTAATTCTTCGCGATTAATTCAGGCGCACGCAGCCGCGAAGTTTTAATTTATCACCGGGGATTATGTCGTCTCGGCGATACGCTCTTTTTGATTTTGAGAGGCGGCGGCGGCGGAGTCGTGAGTAATCAGCGGGCGCGAACGAGACGCGCGTGCAACGCGATCGCCGAGAGAGAGAGAAAGGAGTAAAAAAAAGAGGAATAGGAATAAGGGAGGAAAGAAAGAAAGAAAGAAAGAAAGGCAGACGAGCGCGTTGGTGCACGGCGCAGGATGCACCGAACACGGCGCACGGATCCTCGCGATCCCACGGAGCCACGCGATACTTCATGCCACGTGCACGTGACCCCGCGACCTTAAAACCAAGCACTATTTTCCACTGGCAGAACCCTCCCTCCCGCCCTTCGGCCCTCCTGCCTTCCGCCTCCCTCACGGCGTCTCTTCCATCTTCCGATCATCCCTCCCTCCGGCAGATACGCCGTCGTGCCGCAGGACGTGGCACGACACGAGACTGCAGATTAATATTATCTCGCGCGTACCACGTTGGAGTGAATGAGAGAGAGTGTATGTGAGAGAGAGAGAGAGAGAGAGAGAAAAGAGACCGTCGCAAGTTATTAGACTGGCGATGTAACGCCATCTCGCCCCCCTTTCCTCTCCACTCCTGTACTCGCCCCTTTTTTCTCCTTTTATCTTTCTCTTGTCGTAGCCGACGCCATGTACGCGATACGCACCAACACAGACACGCGAATCCCTGGCGTTTTCTGTTTCGCTCGTTTTTCTATTTTCGGAGGAGATCGTTTTTACTCGATCTCTAGGATGACGCTTTTATTTTATTTATTTTTTTTT
>JAITYT010001373.1:251481-261799 GCA_025433975.1 Liostenogaster flavolineata
CAATGACAAAATGAACAACAATTTCATCTGATGTATCTTTCAGTTCACTAAAATCGCAGCCATCGTCACTTTCGTATAATAAGTTTTCTATTTTTTTGGGCATTTTTTTAGAATTTTAACTTTTAGGATTACACTGTACTAGGTCACGTTACAGTGAGACGTCCACGGATCGAGACGTAGATGAGAACAGGCCGAGAGAAAATCACTTCAGATGAAATTTGGCGCGTAGCCGGCGGAAAAGAGCCAGTGCAAACTTTACGCAGCCGATTAGTTCCGTTACTATGGAAAAGCGGTTCCTTTGAATACCCGTATCTACAATGAGAGAATTTTAGATAAAAGAGAGCCAAGATAATGTATAAATACCATGACAGTTGTTTTTAAGTTTAATAAATTTACTACTACTACTTTTGAAGCATTTAAATATGCAGCGGGCATAGCCCGTCAATGTCGAATTTGGCACAGAAAATGTTTGCGGGCGACACTCGTTAATCTCGCTCCCCGTAGAGCGAAGTCTGTTGTTGCCGTTACGCTGACGTTACTTTCTTATAATTCTCTCGGTTATTATATTCGGCTACTGTTGCCGAGCCGCTACACGTTTTAACCTTTGAAAATTATTCGAAGCAACTGCAACTATCGTTCGAAACGAAGGACGTTCCTTGTTCGAATACGCTCGGCTTCGATGCATCGCGGAGTCGCGAAGTGTCTACCTACCTACCAGCATACCTAACTTCTTCCTTTCCTTCTTGCCTTCCTTCCTCCTCTCTTCCCACGTCCTCCGGTTCCGTTTCGTGCTATCGATCAAAACTCGTGGTTTCTCCGCTTTAACGGGCTCTTCCCCTTTCCACGCGTCGCTCTCCTCATCCTGTTCATTTATCAAGAGATCCGCTTAAGCTCGGAGACACGCCGATGGTCGGCCGACACTCGACTTTAATTTTTCAAGCTTTAGCTCGTTCGCGATCGGCGATGTTTTTCTTCGCTCGTCCGCTTCCCGTATTTTTGGAGCCGCGTAATTATGCCGAGTGGTCCTTCGGGATCGACTCGCATCATTTGTCAGGATGAAGGCTCTTCCTGGCTGCGTGGACAACGACGACGACGTCGAGACGCAAGGACCGAAGGACGCGCATAGGTAGATAGGTAGAAACGTCCTTTTTCGGATTCGAAGGCTTCCGCTTTCGCTTCGTTCTTCCAAGGACCGCGATCCGACTCGAGATTTCCTAACGACTCGACATCCTCCTTTCGGTTAGTCGAACGATTTCCGTCAAGAACGATGACAAAACTCTAGAAAATAATCCTTCAATGTTCCCTCTTAAAATCGTCCTTCGTTCCTATCCTTCCTTCGTAGACGTGCCTACGTCATTAGGAACGACCCACACCGTTTCTCGCGTTTCGAAAGTTCGCAGAGTCGAATTAGGGACGATTCTATCGATCTTCCATAAATTTCGAACCGCAAAGCGGTCTAATAGTCTCGGGAGATCGCTCCACTTTTCCACACGGAAGCGACGGCGTTCACAATGGAACGCCTTTGCTTTTGCTATTTTTTTTCTTTTTTTTTTTCTACTTTCGATCTCGCCCAATTCTGCATTCGTTCGTTCGGTTTCGCAGGGCTGGTATCGCCAGGAATTTTCGAAAATTCCCAAGGTGGAATAAAGAAATTCGTTGGACTCGTTGGCGTGCGAACGGACCACCAGGAGCGTCTCGATAATTTCGTGGTTCGACCGCCTCGAAGAGGGCGACTCGACCGCGTGGCTGGCATCGAGCTACCGACCGTTCGGTCGTTAGAAGACGCTACACTTGGCCCGAGCAAAAAATCAATATCTCTCGGCCTACCGGATTGAGATACAAGATCGTTTGACGGCGATTAGCCCGAACAGGTGTGCGTGTGTGGCCGTCTCGCGTCCCGCCCGGTGTGGCCAATCTGAAATTGTGCGAAATTGTGATGCCCGGAGCACCGAGACATCGCGCCGAATCGCGATGGATCTTAAACGCGCGTCGCAACGGCCTGCACCGATGCCTATCACCTGCGCGGACCCCTTTGTGCCCACTCGAACTTACTCGTCCTCTTGACAAAAAGCGAACGATCACGAGGACAATCTAGAAAATCACCGATGCCTCTTGCCCGCCACCGGCTCGCCTTCTCGATATTTCAGCGGGTCCTTTTTCCTTCCTTCGTTCCTTCCTGGAACTTCGCTCTTCGCTCGGCGTACTAAACCATTTCGATTACTTTCTCGTTAACTCTTCGCGACGTTCTGTCACGACCCTGGACGTACGTACGTCGTTATTTTTCGAGTCCATTCTCTCGCAGGTCGCTCGATTTGGACCCAAGTTTTGTTCGAATTAAACGGAGGTAGGAACGAAATATACTTTGCTCGGTTCTGTGCTGTTTATTAATATATATTTAATACATTATTGATGATCGAATAGAATCATTGAACAGGAGGCAGTCGAATAATAAATGGAAAACTTTATTATAGCAGATATATACTAATTCTAATAAACACATTCAACTTCAAACGTCAGTTTTTACACACGGCTTGCACTCAGCTTGCCAGTACGATCGTCGTCAAAAGACTGACTTGTTTTCAGTTTCCTGGCCACGTCGAATTACGAAACAGCATCATACATACACACACACACAAATATTTACTGAAATAAATTTGCACAATAATATTATTATGTAATAGTAAATATATTCTATTGTTGTATAGTTATGTAATAGGTCGTTGAACTCGTTTTAAGATGCTCTATCGTGATACGGAAGCAAAAACATACCGATCCATTTAAAAATGGAGGGGATCACCAAATGTCCCAAATACCTCCACCTGCAAAAAAACTGTTATCGCCAACGGATGGCTCCCTTCGTACTGTGTAATTTTATTTACTGAGTAGTTTAACCCCTTCCAGTGCCATTTAGCTCAACGAAATCCGGGTCCGAGCCGAGGGATCAACGCGCGGGAAAAAAAAGTTGAAGGGCCGAAATCGGTCACTACTACCAACAGTTTTATAATCAGAAAAAATTTTTCCGCGCCCGATTTTCTGCCCGCGAACCTGGCTCGTGATATTCATGTTTGCGTCAAAATCTTCGTCACGAGCCAGACTTGTTAAAGTACGGTAAGGGGTTAACGAACTGTTACTGTATATATATAAACTGTATAAACAGTTTGTTTGTTTGCGGTTACTACGAAACTGTAGGTGCGTGCCCCTAGAACGTCTACACCCTACAGTTGGTTAAACGTTCGAGAGGAATAACGGCCAATTTCGATTCCACCTATCTCGAATTCCATCTTCGAAGGGTCCTTGTAATATCTTAGACAAGGATGGAGCTAGACGCGGAGGCAGTTTCGACTCTTCCGGAGAAATCTCGAGAATCGATCGCGACCAACGGTGGACCACCCGTGACGTTTCCGTATTGCCGTGCAGGTCGCCGATCGTTTCTGCGAAATAAAGAAATTTTTGCGGCGCGCCGTACGAAATTACGCGACGACCAGCGCGCTCGAGCGGCCTTTAACGAGTTTAACGTCCGGATATCGTTCGAAATTGGCGCGCATTAGCGCGTGCCACCGCGGGTGGCCGAAGACGTCACGCCTATCCCAATGAGGATCCTTTCGATCACGGAGAGAGAATTTCGAGGCGAATGCGCGGGATTCTCGTAACGAATCGAACGGAGGAACGAGAGACGAGAGGAAAAGTACGGGAGGAATAATTGGTCGCCTCGTCGCGCGCCGCCATTTTGGTTCTCCTCGCCTTGCCTCGCGACAGCCTTTTCTTCTCCTTTTCCGTCGTTTACGCGGACCTACGTCGATTTTCTTTGGAGTAGAGTCGATTCTTATCAGCCGCGTCGGTCTCTCGTGTCACGGCTTTATCGGTTTTGAAACCGTGTAACTCGCGGATTAGAAGTTTCCGGTTGGCTTCTCCTTATCGACGTGTTTTGTCGTACGACGTCGGAGCGAATTTCGTCGTCGTCGTCGTCGTCGTCGTCGCGGCCTTTACAACGGCGATTAGCTTATCTCGTCGGTGGCGTAATGGCGCGAGCCTGAGTCTGCGGTTACGGCGACGTGCGCAAAAAGGTGCGGCAAGACCGACGCACGGGGGGTTGGCTGGCGCGGGAGGATGGGAGGGAGAAGATGGGAAATGGAACGCGCGGTTTTATCTAAAGTTGGCGTTACGTCGAGACGATATCCGCGCTTAAGTGGAAAGGCATCATAAAGCCATCCAATTACAACGTGGACGTGTCCTCTCCCCTCCCTCCCCTCTTTATTTTATTCCTCCTCCTCCTCCTCCACGGGGAAAAAAAATCACGAACGAGTTCGAGTCGATACAGTGGAACGAGAATGTTATCTTTAGCGGCTGGTCGTTGGACCATTTCAAGCGCCGTTTGCGAGCGTGCGTGACCGACTCTCGATGTTGGATCTCGTCTTCGTCTTCTTCTTCCTCTTCTTCTTCTTCTTCTTCTTCGGCGATGGATGCGACGATGACGGTGGGCTCTATTCGTTTCATCGTGCGCTTCCTCACTCGCGAGGAGATAAGTCTCAGCCGATGGAAGATCGTTCGTTCGAAATCGGTTCACGATATTGGAAAGTATCCACCTACTTTATCCAGCGACATCGAACACTCGCTTCCGCTATCGGGAATAATTTGTACGCTTTCGATGGTTTTCCTTCTGTTTTTTTTTTTTCTTTTTTTCGAGTCCATAGAGCGCAAAGCTTATTTTCCATCGGAGAGAAACCGATCGAGTTACCTGGACGACGCGTATCGAGAAGAGGAAGGTCAAATTCGTCGTAATTCTCTCTTCGTGGACTGAAATTCCTTTGGTTTCCACGTTTGATGTTCCTCTTATCGTGGCGCGACGCGAGAGTGTACGACGATCGTCACGCGCCTTTTCTAATGCATCTGCTTCTAAGTAAACGCCAAGAAAAAACGTGTTTCTCCATTGCCTTGACTCGTCTCGTCCTTCTCCTCCTCTTCTTCTCCTTCTGTGACAACGTCGAGTGCGACGCACGAAGCCTTTTCACGATTCGCTAAGAAGCGTCGAGGCGCACGAGCGTCACGTAAAACAAACACAGCGCGGAGAGGGACTGATCAAACAGCGGTTGCACCTGTTAAAATGAGACCAAGCCTCGCGTCGGCTTCTCCATGGTCGATGTCGAAGGTATCTCGTTAACTCGGGCGACGATCCTTTGTATCTCGACGCCATAGATCGTCGCTTTGTTAACCAAGGCCTAATGTTATGCGCTATCGATTCTCGCGCCTCGCGTTACGTCCTCGCTGCCGACTCGAGAACGACTCGAGCGTCGGTATGAGTCAACAGATAATAACGACGTTCACGAAATGCCAAGCGTTCGTCCTCTCGTTAACGCATGCATATTCCAAATGTTTCTTTTTAGACGCCGTATGCTAAAACGTTCCTACGGAGGCAAGCGCTAGATTTACATAGATTAGGCGAGCACGCTCTTTGAGAATGATTAGTCTCGTTAGTTTTGCGCGTACGCCGCGATAATTTCTCTCTGCCGTTTTCTTCTTGGATTTTCCCTTAGGCGGAAAATGCAGCAAAAGTCTCGATGGCTTCCTCGAAGGCGGAAGAGCGAAGCCGAGGCTGCGATCCGGCTGGGAACGAGCCGCGAACGAAACGACTGTTACGTGCTGCCGCTTGCTCGTTACCGCGGCGATGTTCGCGCAAAAATACGACTGCGTAACGATACCTAATAATGCCCAAAGGTCGTAAACAGTATTACGCGCGTAACGCGTCGTGCGGAAAATTAGCGACGCGCGCGTCTTCCTCGTCGTCGTGACGCATCGACGAGCAAGGAAGCGTTTATCGTCGTACGCAAATCGTCCGCGTAATCGAGCAAGTCGATTATTTACGCGTGCGTCTTACGCGCCGAAAGTACGCTTATTCCAGCGCATCGTGAATTTCCGTTCGAAGTTTCTCCTCTCTCTCTCTCTCTCGTGAATCGTACGAGGACTCAAAGTTCGAAGGAATAATCCCGTGATTCACTCGACGGGCGATTGACGTCACGATTCACCGATTGGAAACCGAAGAACGCTTCGAAGAAGAAGGAAGTTTCGGTAGATCCAAAGTGCGAAATTGAAATACGTCGGGCGATTCCGAAAGGCAGTTTCCGATGGAAGCGTAGATCGAAGCGTAGACCGCGTTCTTCAGACAAGAAAGTTAATCTCGAGGAAGAACGACGCGTTATCTAGGGTTGAACTATGCGTCGTGTGGTATCTAACCCGCCTGAGACAACATTTGAAGAACCTTAGAACCTGAGTGCAGGTAGATATACGCGTCCAGGACCGCCGCTCCTCTCTGCCGTTCTGGGAAAGTCAAACAGTCGAAACAACCACGCGCACCTAATGTTGACTCGCGGCATACATTTGGTAGGGATCCCTCTCTCCTTCGTCTCGCAAGACAAACAACCTGTCGTGATAATGATATACCGGATAACGGCAGATAAAAATTCAAGAAAGCAGACGCGAACGGAACGAACGATGGAATATCGGTAGCCGCGGGCGATGTCACCGCCAAGCCTTCCCCGAGTGTCCGCGTAGTGGTTTCGAATCTCGCGCTACACCGACTCCCAAGAGATCCTCCTTCGTTTATCGAGGATTCGTCCTATCGTTTCGATTCCCTTTGCTCTCGAGGGCTTTCGAGGTATCGAGGAAGCGAGTCGGTACCCGTTACGAGTACGATTTTTATCTTCGATCGAGGAAAATCGTTATCGCGCTTCGAGCGAAACCTATGCGACGACGAGTTAACTCGTCTTTTCGTGCCCAAACGTTCTTGACCGATGCCGACGACGATATTATGAGATAATAGCCATGGAAATGAATAGAAATGTGACACGACACAGTTTCTGTGCAAAATTGCCGGTCGACAAAGCGTTGAGTTATACGAGGGAAGTGCGGAAGCCACGGTGAAACGATCGATCGATTTTTCGAGATCGTTCGTTCGTCTTCTTTTTTTATTATTTATTTTTTTTTCTTTTTTTGAAAAATAAAAAGATCTCGATGCATCGATCGAGGCATCGATTCGCCCACGTTTCGAGATCGAGTCGCTAGAGGGCGAAGGGAAACGAGACGAAGATTTTCCCCGTTCGTGGCGATCCTCGCACGGTCGCGCGAGGATAAGCGCGGTAATTCGAAGGAAGCGGAGCCACCGGTGAGATTCGTGCTCGAGTCAACGACTTTAACTGCGATGTAAATCATAGCGATAAGTATCACGCGCCGGTGCTGCCACCTTTCTCGTTGCTGGCGCTGTTGCTGTTGTTGCGTCGGACGCTGCGCGTTTCTCGCGTAATTAATCATTTTCGCATGGCGACGGGGGTAATTCCTTGGTTTCGTGGTGCCTTTGGTGCGCCAGCAACGCTTTCGAGCGTCTTTGCGTAATCCGTCGGCGATTAATTAAAAAATTCCCGCGAGAAGGCTCGACGATGGCAGCAGATCGTTCCGTCTCTCTCTTCTCTCCGTCGGTGGTCGGCACGATGCGATTATTCCGAAAGGACGCGCAACAACACCGACGAATTCCTCGTCCCGTTCCGCGTTCGTTCGTTCGATATACCGCTGTTCGTCGCTTCAGCGCGTCGCCAGCCGCGAATTTTGAATTTATCTTCGCGACGGTTGCTGCTCTCGAAACTCCTCGAGAACGAGGTTTCGATACGTCGATCCGACGATTACCTTTCCACGACCAAAGCGATCGGTAAGGTTCCGTGGAAACGCGAGAGAAATCCACGCCTCGCGACCTTGCGTTTGCCTTGCTTTTTCGTTTTTTTCTTTCTCTCAAGAGCGATCGTTTCAAGGATTCGCGGATTTCTCTGCAAAAATCGCAGACCCTAGAAACGCGTTGCTCTTTCGAGAAAGGACAAGGGAGGGATAAGTGGATTCGTAAAAGCCTGAATTATTCATAGATGCATCGACTCGCCGAGGGAAGAATATTTACGAGTAAGTTTCGAGTACCTCGGCTCCAATGGACGGAGAACGAACGACGGCGTTCGCGTAAATCGGAACGACGTTGTTGTTCCTCGTGTTCGTCAGGACGAACGCATCGATTGGAGGGGCGTTACGCGATAAACGATCGAATCCAGCCGATCGATCGATCGACGTGGACTCGTGTACGGCGCGAGCAAAACGACCGTAGCTCGCGCGTACGAACGATTCGTATCGATAATGCTGCGTGTACTTGGCACGAGGCGGTACGACACCGTTCGGCGCTTAATATTCCAACGAGAACCGGTCGACTAGCGATTCCATACGAACTCGTCGATACGTCGAGCACCGCGTATTCCGGTAGCGCGGTCCTCTCTCGACTTAGACTCGACGCCAGGTTTCGCGTCTTGTTTTTACCTCGCCTCGCGGAGGGAAATGCGCAGTCCTATTCGTTTTCTTCCTTTCCTCTTTTTGTCGCGCCGCAAAAACTCGATTCTTGCGCCGATCAAAGTCGACGCTCGATCGACGCGTTCCGTAGTCGCGTATCGCTCCGTCGATCGTTCTCTATCGATCGAATTCGTCTTCTAGTCGCGAAGACGAGGCGTGAATCCTCGAAGACGAAGGCGCGATACCGAGATCGCGTACATTTTCGCGGCGCCTCTTAGATCGGTTCTATGGATGCTCGAAAATATTTTTAACCATCGAAGGGAAATTATTGACACACTGAGGACTGCCCTCTGGTCGCTCAGTGCGCTTCCAGGACCCGCACATTTTTGGTCGCCCCAAAAACGCCTTATACCATGCACATATGCGCTTCTTTGATTCACATTTGGTATTATATTCATATAAAGTATTATTAAATATTGCTACATATTTTTTATGTGTCTGTTGATTATGTACGCGACATTTTCCTACGTTTTTAGAATTAGGGCCTATTTCGTAAAATAATTTTTATTATAAATTATCGTTAAAGATTGGAGATGTAAATGATTTTTAAAAAAACTATTTCCTTGCCAATTAAAACGCGAACTTTCAAATAACAAACTGTTGTACGATCGACGATACAAGATTTACCGATGTAATAGCAATATTGCTCGACTGCTTTTTACGCCCTCGTAACGTAACAAGAAAATCCATTTTGAATTCCGTAAGTCATCGATCGAATCGAAAAAACATGAAAATGAGATATCTCGTCACCCGTCCTCAATGTGTTAAGGTAAAGATTTTAAGATTGGTAAAGTCTCTGACTTCGACCACGTAAACGAAGAAGAAAAGGGGAGGAGAAGAAGAAGAAGAAGAAGAAGAAGAAGAAAAAGAAAGTAAAAAACACCAAGCGCCAAAGCGATATCCACGATCGCTCGATCGTCTTTTTGGCGTATCGAGGCGATCGACGTCGAGCGCTCGACGCTTTTACACTAATTCGTACTTGTACAAGGCGGTGGCCGGTGGGAGGGATCGCTTAATGGCGACAAATATTAATTAGCCGCAAGGCCGCGCATATATTATGAAGCCACGTCGGCTTCGTCTCTTAAAAGTATTCATAAATACGAGCGAAAGTACGATTTCGTACGATAAACGGCACGGGGTAATTAAAATCGTAAGGTGCTCGATGGTACACCCTCCTTGCGCCGCAAGGTGGGGAGAGTACCCGTGAACGAGCAACGACACGGCGCTATTTATGTGGCGAACCGTAAAAGCCTCGAGTCCAGCTAGGCGGTCGCGTGTTCCACCCCGATATCCCTTTATTTTTCTCGTCCTTCGCGTCCTCCGTCCTTTTTTTTCTTCTCCTCCTTCTCCTCCTCCTCCTCCTCATCTTCTTCTTCCTCTCCTCGCTTCCTTTTCCACGCAGTGGCGCGCAATCACCATGAATCACCGTTTAGAATCGGCCAAGCGTTCCTCTCTATCGGGCGAAATGGACGCGCGCCGACGTACTTCTTCCTCCCTTTGAAGTCGTTCCCCTCTTTGTCGCGCATCCGCATACGTGCTAATTATCGTTGCTATCGCGGTATCCGAGAAATTTTTTCGAAAGATCGTTTTGAAAGAAAGCGTCTTCTTTCCTCGGGCGAACGTTTCGTGATTAAGTGTTTCGTTGAGTGTCTAAGGGGAAAGAAGGGGAAAGACAGGCGGTTGGAGAGGACCGAGCGGAGAGAAACAGTCAAGACGTTGCACGGCGATTTGTATTCTTTGTCTATATTTTTAATAAATTCATCATATCGACTATTATAACATGTCCAGCTCGATACCCAACTTTTAACCTATTAACCGGGGAATTCCCTTTTTAATTACGCAGCTTTTTCTGCTTAATTAGTTTATTATTGCTTTGGATTAATATCGATATATTATTGCTTTATAATAAGCTAATTATGCTTAAAATAAATTTTACGTTTTACGTAATTTA
>JAITYT010001376.1:26900-41735 GCA_025433975.1 Liostenogaster flavolineata
AGTAACTGTCGCGCTCGAGGAATTAGATCGATAAGATCGGCTCGTGCGATCGGCGGTTAATTGGACGAGCATACGGAAAGATCGGTTCGCGTATAACCGTACCTTCGTGGTCGTCCGTTGCACCGAGGAACGACGGTAATCGCGTATCCACGACGTGCTGGTCGATGCGTGCCAGTATCGTGCCGTTTCTTCTCTTCCGACGTGCGTTCGCCGCTCGTCGTTCCGCTCAACCGATATCGTGTATTAGACGAACTCGCGATAACAGCCGATCTAATCGGCGATCTCCGTTAAGTCGACGTGCTCCGTGGAATCCTTGCGAAACTTCCGTCGAATCGAAGATCGCGCTCCAACGAAACGGAGTGAAAGGGAAAACGAAGAAGAAGAAGAAGAAGAAGAAGAAGAAGAAGAGGGAAGCGAGATCGTGCGGCTAGGAGCGAAACGAACGTCGACGAATATACGAAAGGGAAGAAGAGAGCGAAAAGGGGGAACGAGTTTACCACGGAAGTTTTGTTTCCGCGGCCACGGTCCTATGGAATATTTATGAAGCGAGCTTATTCCACGATGCCGTGTACGCCGTTCTGCGAGCGGCCTTCTCTCGCACTCTCTATTCCATTCGTTCGGCATGTATTTCTTATAAAATCGATTTAGCGAAATTTAACCACCGTACGAAATTCAACTCGATCGGTTTCCACGCTCGAGACCAGGCGGAACGATCGGGAATCGGTTATTCTGCAATTATCCGCGATTAATTAATGTAGAATTGAGAATTGGGATAAGTAGTACAATTTGAGAGACACGGGCACGAGACTAGCTTGAGCCTGTCTCCACGTGTTCCTCGACAGAACGACGCCTCGGAAAACGGAAGACGATCGGCTCTTTGGTCGTAGCCGTTACGCGAGGGTAGCGATAGCAGCGAGTTATTTTATTTTATTTTAAGTTAGTTCGATCGAACTTAATAATATACGGGCTATAATGAGCTAGAGTAGTTGTATTCGGTGTGACGAGTTAGAGTAA
Organism: Liostenogaster flavolineata; assembly: GCA_025433975.1. Taxonomy (NCBI): domain Eukaryota; kingdom Metazoa; phylum Arthropoda; class Insecta; order Hymenoptera; family Vespidae; genus Liostenogaster; species Liostenogaster flavolineata. Next base: position 27,915 of record JAITYT010001376.1, read on the forward strand.
TCCTATGCAATGTGAAGAGCGAGAGTAATTATGCATCGTATCATTATTTTATAATATAATAAATAGGCGAGCAATCGAAAGCAATCCGTTCGTTTATTAGTCCTTTATCGATTTTTAGAGAGTCCTACGGTATCACAAGTCTGTAATAATAATACGTTTATGGCGACGAAAAGAAATATTACGCCATACATTGTACGTATTCGCCGCGTTTAGACACAACGTTCGTCTAAAACCATAGCAACGGTGAAAAATATGCGAAAGGGAGATCAACATCCCCATTTTCGGAGGATGCCGAACGCGTGGTCTCGATAAAAATTCGATAAAAAGAAGAAATCCGAGCCGCACGGAAAAAAAAATTTTAAATTTCGTCGCGTATGGAAATTACGACTCCTCACGATTTCCGAAAGCTACTCGTCAATTCTGTTACTCGTTCAAGATCATTCCCGATTTTTCTTTTGTATCGAGCTTGTAAAGCATTGAAGTATATGAAAGAATGTCTTATTTGAATGTAACGACGATTATCCTAAACACCGAAACGAAATTCACCCACACGTTGATTCGAACTCTCCGCCGATCGCTGCGCGTCTTTCGGAGTCGAGCAACGTCCTGGCACCTCGTGCACTTATTATACTTAGCACGACGTTCGCTCGTTCAGCCTCGTTCCCGAACGGTGTTTTTGGGCGAGATTCGAATCAACTCGTCGAGTTGCCGATCCATTAAAATTCCAGGCCCGCGCCGTCGGTTTATGGGAACAAAACGAGGCGCGGGATCCTCGCAATCGCGGCAGTACCGATAAATTCAAAACGCATGATCAGTCGTGGCGATTACGTACGAATGAAAATCAAATCTAGAACACGGTATACCGATCACGAAAGCACGATTAATCTCGGCGAAATAGCAATTCGATGCAGCCGCGCGCTACGTGGTTGACGACGTGAGCCATCGTCAAAGCGACGAAATTCGCGGCGCAAAGCGTTTAACCTTAAATTATCACGGAAGGGATTCGACGCGACGTCGTTGCCTCGTGTCGTTGAAAACACCGACGGGTTTCCCCCTCGTCCTCGTCCTCGCCCTTAATTCTGGCTTCGTTTCAAAGGAGTCGAGCGTCTTCGTGCTCCGCGATAACGCCTTTCACCGCTACCACCCTTTAATTACTCCCACTTAGCCTTCGGTACATTCGATTTCGGTAAAGCAAACTAACTCATACGCGCGTCGAGTTCCGTACGATCGAGTAGCTCGTGTCGTGACGATCCCTTCCACAGAATTCCCTGCAATTTTTTTTTTTTTTCTTTTCGCTCGAGATCACCGAAGAGAACGCGTCGCGCACGAACAGCTTACGCGATCGTCCGATCGAGCAGGGAGGGAAAAAAAGGAATAAAAGGGAAAAAGAGCGCGTCCAGCAGGAAGCGAGTAGCAGCTAACGAAAGAGAAAGATCGCGGAGATAACTGCTGGTAGAAAGATATGAAAACAAAACAGGCAGCGGGAGGAAGAAGAGAGAGAGAGAGAGAGAGAGAGAAGGGAAGAATGGCGCGCGATAGGGACGAAGGAGGGAACAACGTCGGCCTCGGTATGGCTCGCTCGTGTTTCCTCCCTCCGTCGTTATCGCTATCGAGCTTTTCAGCGAGCTTTACGTTCGTTTCATGACACTCTTCAAGCCTCACGAAAGTGCTGAACGTACGTTATATGTATATTTGGTTCTTGTCGGTCGGTGCCGCCCGGCGTTATGTTATGCGCGCTGATATTAATTACGCGACGTCGAAAAACGTGTATCAAGATTACCTAATCCCATTACTCTAACCGAGAGGAAAGGACGACGGTACGGGGGAAGGGGAGGAAGGAGCCCGCCCTGCCACAGGAAGGAGAACGTCGCGCTCGTATTTTCTCGGTATTTCCTCGTAGACGAGGCGTAAGCTTTTCTACGCTCGGATCGATCCGATTCCATCGAATTCGCCATTCTCTCTTTCAGTCGTGCTTTTATTTTTAATTACGACTGTGGACGCACAATGTCGAGGATAAGGGTTACGCGCAAGGACGACTTTAGCTAAAGAATTCGCGGTCTCCGCGAGGTTTTTATCGTAGCTCGAAATTATTCTAATATATTACGTTACTCTTAGCTCTGTGGTTCGCTTCTGTCTAAGTGTCCTCGGTAGATCACGCCGGTGTTTATATCTCTTTCGACGTTCTCCTTTCTTCTATCGCTCGTCGGTTCGCGTTGGGCTGTATTTCACGTAGGTCGAGGGCAAGCAACAAAACATTATATCCGCACGCCGTGTTGCCTTTGCCGATTCCTTCTAACAGACCAGCCGCTTTTACCGTGACGTCACCCGACTATACGGCATTGTTTTTCCTATTTCGTTGCTTCTCCATTTTTCCCCATCGTTCGAGGATTTTCAATCGCGGGAACGCGTTTCTAAACGATTTCAAATGACCGGATAAGTACGCGAAAGAAGTTCAGTCCTTTATCGTTCAAGGCTGAAACACGCTACAAAATCGGTTTACTTTCGTCTCTTTTAAGTTCGACCGCCTTTCGAGAGTTTTAACGCGTGGGTTCGTCAAATTCGCACATTTTCCAAATTCTTTGGTAGCTCGTAAAATTCGACCACCGGACGAACGTCAAACAAAGATCCCAAAAGAGAAAATTTGTCATTGGAACGCGGTACCTTGGAATTCGAACCGTTGTCCTTCTCTCTCTGTTTTTTCCGAATTCCTCGAAACCATTTCGAGCGGTAAGCGATCGGTGACGTCGTCGAGATTTCAAAGAAAATATCCATAAATAACGGATCGGAAAGACGGCAACAAAGTCCGAACGGTATGTTTTGCATTCATCAAAGAGCTCTCGTTCGTTCGTTCGTTCCTTCGCATTACGGAGCTTAGAGAGAGAGAGAGAGAGAGTCGGGGTCCCCGAGACGCTTCTTGTAATCCGACTGTTTCCCGGTCCCTCGTTGCATCCCTCGCGGCAAGCCGAGATAATACCGAGAACGGCGCAGATTTCAAACGAAACGCGTGTCGCTTCGAAAACGCGACTGGATCGCGGGGCTCGTCGAGATTTCGCAATTTCTATCTGCCGTCTTTCGTCGACTGCGCTCGAACAATCAACCTCTAAGATTCCAATTAGACTCCGTCATCGGAATTTTCCGAAAGAGACGCGTGTCTTAACTCCTTGGGGCACGGTGGTATTAAAAGTATCCTACAACCATAAAAATTGGTACACTTTATTATTTTTATTTTTATTATTATTATTAAAAGTACCCCAACCTTTGTTGTTATGGGACATTTTTAATACCACCGTGATAAGTACCATTCAGGAACCCATGTGGCACGAAAGGAACTATTCGAGTCCCACCCTATATAACAAAAGATTGAATTGAATTATTTTTTTTTATTTTTACATTATGTAATTCCTATATTAATAAAAATAAACCAATTATGTTTAATTTAAAAATAAAGGAAATTTCTGTGCAACACGGGCCTGTTTTATTTTCTAAAATTCCATGCCTCGAAGAGTTAACACGCACTTAACATCTTATAGAAAAGAAATAATTTAAACAAATAGTTTCGTCTCGCTGTTTAACCATGAACGAATTAACGTTCCAAGAGCTCGCGTCGATAGACCGTGAGGTTAAAACGAGTCGAATCGCCAAGAAGAGTCTCGAAAGTCCGAAATTGGCGTCCGACAAACCTGAAAACGAAGCGATTCTCGCGCGCTTCGAGATCGATCCGTTCTCGACTTGGGGACCTTTTAAATTCGTCTTAGTCTGGAACAAGCGACGCGACACGCCTCCTCATCGGCATCGATCTTTCGACGTCGCAAGAAACGTCAGCGACACTTGACAGCTCGTTTCCTCTCATCTTCGACGTTCTCGTCGCTGCGAGGGTCAAAGGACGCTAGGTCGACATTGGCAAATCCCTCTTACCTTTGACGTCGTGTCGCGCGGCGAGCTTCGACGCGAAACCTAGTTCGCAGCTGTACCTGTCTCACGGAATATTATTTTCCGAAGGGCGGCCGGCGCACCGCGTAAAACTCTGAATCATCGCGGGCCAACCATTTTTCAAAGGTCGGCCGTGTCGAGCCGGCACTGCCTGCATTAATAACCACCGGTCGAGACCGAGTTGGTTCGTGTCGTGCGGCACGGCTCCACGATAATAATGATAATGACGATGATAATAGTAATAACGAGAGAAAGAAGTAGCAAGCGGAGGAGGAGGAGGAAGAAGAAGAAAAAGAAAAAGAAAAACAAAGGGTGAACATAGGGTTGATTTCAATCCGTTCGTAGCTGTCGGGTGAAGGTTCGCGATATCGCGATGCCGAGTAGCGAATCGACCGTCACGTCGCTGCCTTTCTCTCGATGATGCCGCCATGGACGACGCGTGCGCCTACGCAGCGCGTAATAATCGGTTCGTGACTCCTCTCTCGCGTCGATTGTCGTTACCAGGGACGTCGATCCGTTCGTTCTCGTGATCGAGTGCGCTCTTCTTTCCTCGATGCAGAAATCTTCTTGGCGAAAGACGAGTTTCGATGGCCTTACGAAACAAAACGCCGAAAGTTGGCGGAAAATAGCGAACGATCTTCGAATTTGATAAAAGTCGGTGTACTAGTTTTCAAGGCCGCTGATTTCAATCCAAAGTATTAGGTTGGTGCATATGAACTGTCGGATCAACATAGATTTGACGAGAAAAATGTAGTACATTCGTGAAATTCGGTATGCCATTATTATTTAGTCATAGTAAAAACATCCAAACTCGAAACTTAATTTTTTTATTTTGGCCAGCTTTTTACCGTTCTGTTCTATTGCGAAAGAGAAAGAGAGAGAGCTTCGTCGAAAAAATAATATCGTTGATAGCGTCGCAGAGCGTTACGGCTTTTTATCTCGCGTTCCGTAGTCGTTTGCTTTCGCTTAATCCACCCTTTTTTTAAACGATCGTTGTACATTAATTTCTAGCTACTCTATTTGCTATTATATTTTGCCGATTAGTTTTGTATTGGCTATGCTTTTAAACCGTACGTAACTCGAACGATTTTACACTCGAATGTGTTCATCGCGAAGCGAATTAAATAACATTATATGAGAATGAAAATAAAGCGAAACGTGATTTTACACTTATCTGTTTAATCTTTATCGGAAAATTTAATTAATTTGAAGTAATAGCTTCTCTCTTATCGCGTTACAATAATTTTGTCGAGTTCCTCGCCGAATTTATTTATTCGTTCGTTAATCGTAAGAGAAGCTGTTAATTTTCTCGAGTGTAGATTTATTCGAGTAGTTTACTACAATTACGAACGAGAACGCATTTCTATCTCGCGTGTTCTAACGTGATTTCGCTTTCGTATTTAGTCAAATATGTTTTTCTCGCCTAGGTACGCGCAGGTGACACTTTCGACGTATATTTTCCTTATCGTCGGCATCGAGTCGATCGAAACCGACGATACGACGAAATATAGCTTCCGTATATAGCCGAATTCGCGCAAAACCGTTAGACATTTCACCAAAGCGCTCCTAACGAAATAAAGAGCTCCGAGAAAATCGAGACTTTTCTTCCTCCTCGTCGTAGCTTTAAAATTGAAAGGAACTATCCGTTCGAGGTACTCTAGAAAAGCTAGTGAGAGCGAAGCGAGGGACGGACAGAGAATAGATCTCGATCTAACCCTTCTCGATCGCACCCTCCTCGTATTTGTTCGTTCGAGGGGCCTTTACCAAACACCCGAAAAGTCCAAAGCGATGGGCAAAATCAATTTTCATGAAGGGTCCGCGCGACGGGTCGACTTCAGGCCAGTCTATCTTGCCCACGGCGAGAGACGCCCTACGACAGTAACGCGCTCCAACAGATTTCGAAATTCTGCGAGGAACGATTATGAAAAGATCGAAATCGAAGGACGATCGAAGGCACACCGTGTTTAAGTGGGACGCGAAATTCGTGTTTTCGCCGTCGGTCGAATCGAGGAAAGGAAAAATCGCTTTATTTATAATCCCACGATTCTCGAATGAACGATCGACACGTCGAGGATTGAAATTTTTTAACTGGTGGACGCGCTACGCGAATCGACCGATATTCGCGTTTGAGTTATCCGCGTACTTAGGAGCGACGATAAATCATGCCTCTAATTTTTCGTCGCTTCTTTTCTTGCGATTTTTTTATTCTCGAGGCCGGAGAAACGTTCTTAAACGAGCGCGATCGTGCATGTAAAAGGTACTCGCGTCGACGTCCGACACTAATAGATCCTTTAAGATGGGATTTACTCTCTTTCCTCGTCGACTCCGTTCCTTTCGCTCTTTCCCTCTCGAAGCTAGAGCAAAACGAGAAGGGCGACACGCGTTAAAATATTCGCGATACTTTCGAACGAAAAATCGGCCTACTCGAGGGTTCGGAAACTCAATCGATTCGATCAATCGCTCGATAAATCAAAGGAACCTGAATTAATTCGCTTTTATTCCTCCCTTCGCTCGGGATCGAGTTGGAAAATAAATTCTCCCGCGATAAGAAAAACGAGCGCACTCACCGATACTTAAAATCGGTCGTTCGACGAGCGCATCGAATAGGTCGCGCCGTACGCATAAATTGACCTAAGTATTTATTAAGCTCGTGGTTCGTCGTTATTTTTGCGCCGCGAGAGCGCGCAAAAGAGACGAAATTAATCGTCGATTAAATACCATCGGCGTAACCGTCGCGTATCGAACGATCCACTATGAATCTCGGCGTACGAAGGGGAAAACGTGCCGTGGAATTCTATCGATGCACTCACCCGCTTAATAATTTACATTCCGTCGGCGGCATTCAATAATGAGCAACGACGTGTATTTACCGCGGATACTCGAATCTAATGATCGTGTCCTCTCGAGTAGGAACCTCTCGTTTCGCGAATTTCGCTTCCCGTTGGCAACGATAAATAAGTCTCGCCTTTCTTATTACCCTCCTGCTCGAGTCGTTCTCGTTTTAAGGCCGGAACGACGACTGCCGTGGCGCGAAGAGGCCGCAAAAGAAAAAGGTACGACGAAGGACGAAGGGGACGAAAGAACGTCCTCGGAACTTCTTGCGTTTAGGAGTAACGCCAATTAGTTATCACGATGCGAAGAAGTTGGCATTTGGCGGGAAGAAAAAGCTCCTCGATCGGACGATACGTAGCCACGTTGAGCCGTTGTCTCGTCGCTTTTTAACGACGTCGCTGTACGACGAGCTGTACGACGAGATCGATCGCGGTTTCTTGCGCCATCGCCATGGAACGTGTCGAACGTGATAGAAAGACGTGAAATTTTCCTTAGATTCTCGGCTTTTTCGTCCTAGACGACGTTATTGGCCTTCTTCTCGCGTCGCAAATCGTTAAATCGGTGGAAGTTTTCTCTCGGGATCGGTGCGGTCTAATTAATTAATGCACGCTACGAAAAAGGATCGAGTCCCGCCTCTCCAGTGAATAAGTATCGTTTCTTCGCGCTTCGTCGAATTCGAGGTCGACTTTTGTTCTCTTCGAGGGAATTTTTCTGTTCCTCCGATTCGTAGATCGACGGTTAGAAATCGAGCACCGATGGAAGCAGGACAGAACGAACTTCGAACTCGAATAGCTTTGAACTAGAACAATTTCGAACTGGAGTAGGTTCGAACTTGAATAGCTTTCAACTGAAATAGTTTTGAACTCGAATAGGTTCGAATTAGAACAGCTTCGAACTCGAATAGGTTCGAACTCGAGCAGCTGCGAAGCGTCTTGGAATACTGTGCGTAGGCGAACCGATAAAGACGAGGCTTCGTGTTCGCGTGCAGTACGGCTGTGTTCGCGATATGCAGCTTTTTCCGCGTCGTCGAGCGTCCCTCGATCGACCTTACGCGTTTTCTCGTTACCCTCGCTCCCTCTCGCGATTTTCTCCGTCGCTGCGCATCGAACGTGAGAGTGCCTCCGAGAGCGTGGAGCGCGTAAAATGGGACCGTGGGGGGAGCAGACGAGGGAGAGGAAGGACGACAGGAGGGAGAGAGGGAGCCGTTTTGACGGATCGACTTTATGAATATTAATGGTAGTAGGGTGAGAGACGCGTAGAGGCGTCTCCGTAATAATTATTATGCGCCGCGTATGCAACGACGACGAAGACGAAGAAGACGACGACGACGACGACGGCGACGACGACGTTAAGAAAGCGTTGCTATGTAACGAGAAAAGGAAGATGGAAGGAAGAAATTCTAACCCTCCGGATAGATACGAGACGATGAGAAAAAGAACGAACACGAACGATACCATTTTAAATCGTCCACGGATTTTCGTCCAACGACAAGTGCGCGCCTTCGAACCGAATAAGAATTCTCTTCGACGCAGAAAAAGGCAACCGATACTCTCGGTACCTCTTCGTCTTCAAAGAACGATCAGTCGAGAAATAACGAAGTAAGAAGCATCGAAATCTGCAAAACCCCATCGAAGCTGTGTAATCTTCGGCTACCGAGCGACATCGAATTCCATCGACGTGAACATCCATATCATCGCTTGGCAAAATAACACATATAGAACCGCATCTCTAGCGAAGTCGAGAGGAATCGCAGCTGGTCGCGGGAGAAGAGGAGAAGAAGGCGTCGTAGAGAGGCGACGTACTTGGAATGAAAGGAGAAGGAGGTGTCGCGGCGACAGAGGGGGAGGGGCACGAAACACGCCGACTAGAAAGCGTACCCTTTATGCGGCGGCGTCGCTCTAGTAATTTCCAACTGCAAGTATTATAATTTAATACGACACCGTTTGCTAGCAGCCCACCAACCCGACGACCGGCGAACCTATGCTACGAGACCAGGCTACCTACCAACCTACCAACTTACCTACCGACCTACCTAAGGGCATCTCACGGTGACGGTCTTTCTACGTCGATGCCACGGCCATTATTCGGCGTGTTTGTAGCCTCCGGCGCCGCGTAATAAGCCGGCTTACACCATCCTATCCCTCTCTCTCTCTCTCTCTCTCTCGTTCTTACCGCAGTCTGGCAGCCTGGCAGACTGGGAGGCAGGCAGGCAGGCACGCACGCACGCACGCACCTAACTCGTCCCCCCTGCCCCTCGATATATCCAGCATCGCCGACACGCCTACGGTATTTCTTCTTTCCATTTCTCCTTTATTATTATTTCTACGAGGAACGAACCGGAGGAGGCGCGTTCCGCTCGGTATTCCGCATCTGCCGTAGTCGCGCCTATCGCGATTGGCGACAACGCTCTTGCAACGCGTTCGAGCGATACGTAAACGCGTCCAGATTACCCTGCTTGCGGAGTTTACGGTGAAGATCAGTGAGACAGAAAGAAAGAGAAAGAGAAAGAGAAAAAGAGAGCAGAAGATGAGCAACGACGACTACGGCGAGAAATATCGAAGATAGAGAGAGAGAGAAAAGCTCGATAGGCCGACGATAAGCCGACGTGGAAATTCGTGGAGCAGAAGAAGAAAAGGACGAAGTGCAACTTCCTCTTCCTTCCTCGAGACGAAGCCAAGGACTAGACAGGAAGAAGCGAAGAGTACGACTTCGATCTTGGTGGCGTAACGCGGGTAACTCGAATCTCTTTTCGTGCAACAATGACGGCGGACTCGTAATTGGCTCCTCGGGCTTATTTCCGTGTCTCCTAGGGGTGAGGAACGGCAGCCGCGAGGCTGGATAGGCCAAGGAACGAGAGGTTACCCCGTGCTCGTTGCTTCTGCCGCCGTAGCAGCCGTTCGATCGATGGAACTCGTTCGAAACGAGACTGAATAAACGACACGGACGTCGACGCGGACGACGAATCCCTCGACGCGAACGGATTTCGGAGCGAAAGATGCCCCATTTCCTCGTCCACACCGCCGTATCCTCGCAGGACGTCCCACGCAGAACTCGCCGTCGCGTTTCTTCCCGACTTCTAATCGCCGTGTCCAACGAGCCGTCGGGAATTCCTTCCCAGATCGAGTTTCGCCTTCTTCGCCGACGAAAAACGAAGGAAAAGCGACGTAACTTTCGCGGACTCTGGACAAGGACGCGTCGCTGTCGACGAGTTTCGTACTTTCGAAGAACAATTTCGCGTTTTGCTATTATCGTCCGGAGGAAGTATCTTCGTATCGTTGATCGAAGTCGGACGAAGAATTCCGTCCGTTGCTTCGATCGCGTTGCTCTCCTCTCGTCTGGCGATCTCGTAATAATTTAAATATTTATATGATATAAATTGTAAAATAAAAAAGCGCTTGCGTTCGTGGTGGCATCGGAAGCGCCTCGATTATCGCGAAAATTCTCGGCTCTCGGTGAGATTTTGCGTAAACGTTTGCGAGGCGCGTTTGCTGCTTCTTTTAAAGTCACGCGTATAATTTACATCCTTACGACAGGTTGTTTCCACCTTCGCCTTCTTCTCCTCCTGGCGAAGGATTAATGCGCGCTTTGATCTCTCTCGCGTCGTTGCGTCGTCGTTTAACGCGAAAGCCGGCACTCGCTCGAACGTCACGGCTTTCGCTTTGTCTCGTTGCAACCTGAATATACGCAGGTATACGTATTATAAACTCGTTGGCACCGACAACGCGTCAGAACGTCGTCGAAGATTCTCAATGGCCTTTTTCTTTAATAGTTTAACGTCCTCTGGTACGCGCGATCAATTAGCCGTACGTTCGACGCAGAAACGTGGACGCTTCGTTTCGCGTGATCGTTCGTTTCGTTTTTCTTTGACACTTTGCCGGCTGCACATTTACCGTGCCGCTGTCAGGTTAGCTGCCCAGGTTCTAGTAATTTTAGTAGAATTTTAGTAATGTCAAATTTTAACGTAAGACGATCTGATAAATTGAGAATCGAGAACAGTTAAAGCAATCGTTTCTCTAAAAATAGCATCGACTGTTCCTATATAAACTTTACGATAAAATAGCATCACCGTTGACGGAAAGAAATCATCGTTTTCCTGGAAAATAGCGATTATAAAAAGTTTTTTGCGACAAGGAAGATCAGAGATAGGGCGGAAGAAGTCGAAGATTTTCGTTTATCGCCTTTTCACGCCCTTCCTACTTTACAGGTCGTTTTACTTTAATTATAACGAATAGAACGTCTAGCGCTCTTGCGCTCTTTACCCGTAACCAGTTGGAAACAAAAGCGAAAGAGTTTGGCGTGTATTAAACAAATTACTTTTCTCACAAATTTTTTCTTCACGCATTCACGCATACAACGTACCTCGAATTCGTTAGCGCCTAAAATACGATTACAAAAAAACGTTCTGCGACAAGAAAGACCGGAGACACGGCGGAGGGGAGTCGAAGATTCTCGTTTATCGCCTTTCCACGCCCTTCGTGGCTACTTTGCAAGATACTTCCGACGTATTACGAAACTCGTTGCGCGGCGCCGTCTTACGCGTCGTTCCACGCGCGACGCGAACGACTACGACGGAGCGAATTCTCGAACGTCCAGTTCTATACGAAATTACTTAGCGGCGATGCACGGAGGAAGCGTCGTTTACCTGCCTTCCTGCTTTTAAATCGTCCGATCTTACGAGCGGACCTTCGCCGCGCGTACGATCCTCTCTCGGCCTGCCGGTAGACTCTTCCTTTCGATCGTAATAACGGATTTACTCGTGTTACGTTCGGCCCGACGTCAAAGCCGCTCGATAACGAGCGCTCGTCCTGCCGCGAAATCTCGCGAGATTTCCTTCGTCGAATGCAAAAAAGAGTCGCACTTTGCATTCGTCGCGCGACCGCGAAAAAAAAAGAACGGCGCTCGAACGGTTCCCTTCCTACGCGATTAATTCGACTTCGACGCGATATCGCGACGAGAACCGATAAGGATAAAAAAACTGCACGCAAAATGGATCTCGTCGCTTACTCCGAACGAAAGAATCGAAACAAGTGCGAATTCGTATCGCGTATTCTACCGAGATTCCAAGGAAGGGAGACGCGTCGCTTGCTCCTTCCGTTTAAAAATAAAAAGCTCGCTTGTATCTGCTTTACTCGAAAATACACGGTAAATATTTCGGCAATTTTTAATTACGTGGCAAATATAAAGGTACTTTACGTTGAGCAAATTCAACTCCACGGGGGTTCTTTCGCTCTTATATACGTCTTTCATCTTCCATGTAATTTCGTATACCTGAAACGTAGCTGTAACTAATTCGCGCAGTCACTTTTAACATATTTCGAGTCTCGATCGCTACGAGCGAAAGAACGCCCGTTGACTAAATAAGAGATGCCGAACGCTCGTTTCCATTTCGAGCTCGTATTTCAGAGTCAAGAAAAAGAGAAACCGTCGATCCCAGGAGCTTTGCGAATTACGATGCGAGACTGATTCGCTGAGTCGAGTCGAAAGCACGTGGAAGCGCGTTCGCGAATTTTCTCGCGAAACACGAGAAAATAACCCGCGCTTATCTCGTTGAAGTTTTCGAGCTGCCGATCCGGCACGCAGGATCGCGTTTGCCCCGACGAGCTATTAACACGACATTTCCCATTGGATGCTCTCGAGTCGTCCCGCTCTCGCGCGTCCTATCGTCGAGCCGTCGAACGGATGGAGGAACGGAAGGAGGAACGGAAGAGCGTGGGAAAGCGTAATTTTGACGACGATAACGGTCCGACGGGACGTCGCGACGGTGCGTCAATATCGAAAGGAACCGATGGAAAACGCGAGCACGTATGCCGTGCGCCTAAGCACATTTGGAAATTGACAACGAGGACAGATAAAACTTTATCGCCGGTTCGTGACAAGCGATCGTCCTGCGCTTCTCGTCGAGACACGTAGGACGTTCGTAGAAAGGTGGGATAACGTACCGTCGAGGAGATAGGAAGACCATCTGCGTAGAAATCCACGGGATGCTTTTACGAATCGCGATAGGCTTTTTAGAATAGATTTCGAGTGCCTATCGGAAAAGCAGACCTCTCGGCTCTTCCTCAGAGTCGTCGATAATTCCCCGTTTTAACACGTTCACGCCGGCGTGCACCACCGGTGAGTCATACTTGAATATTGAATATTCGATCAGACGCTGCGTACCTTAAAAAACGTAGTTCGTTCAATAGTTAGAAAGAATCGCCATATACAATAGTTGAGAATGCAAAAAATGGAGATTTAACGTATATTAATTGCAAAAAGTAGGATTAATTTTATTCTATCTCAACGTTATAAACGTAACTTATAAGACAAAAATTCAGTAGTAAAAACGTAACGATTCAATATTACAAACTTAACGTAATCGTTTATTTATTTCGATCCAATTTTACAATTTACAGTTTAATAACTAGAAAGAATTTCCACATAATTGAGAATGCAAAAAAAGGAAATTTAACGTTTATTAATTGTAAAAAGGTAGGATTAATTTTATTTTATCTGAAAATTATAAATATAACTTATAAAAGCAAAATTCTGTAGTAAAAATGTAACGATTCAATATTATAAACATAACGTAATTTGTTCCCTTAATTTAAAAATATTAATATATTTATTACCCTTTGCACACAAGTTACACAACTCGCAAAGTGAGCGCACGCATTTCGATACTGATAATACCTCGCCGCCAGATAAAGCGAAGAATGAATTCGAGAGTCGTCTCAAAGCGAAGGACACGAATTTAACACGAATGTTAACACGAATATCTTCGATCGAATTATTTATATAACATCTCGTGATCATAAAGTTTGACAAAGTTTGCGAAGAAGGACCGAAGCTACGAGAAAAAGACGATATTCGCGATGTAATCTGTTAGCGAGTAGAGATCGTTGGGGAAAACTCGTCCTATCCTAAAGTCTGACCGACGAAATTTGTCGATAGGGCGTCACGTCGAGTTTGTTACTACGAAGTTCGTCGAAAGATCATAACTATGCAAATATGCAAACTCGTACACGTTTGCGTAAAAGTTCTCCCAACGCTTAAGATACAAAGAGAGAGAGAGAGAGA
>JAITYT010001376.1:41822-59904 GCA_025433975.1 Liostenogaster flavolineata
TATAAGTTCCCTTTGAACCGATTCGATGAAATTATTTGCGACGTGGAAGGCGCTTCGTCGTTGATCGGGTCGAGAAAGGTGGCACTCGATAGATCGTAACGCGAATGCCGGTCGGACGATCGTTCCACCATCGAAGTTTGCCTCGTGCGCGCGAAATCGAACCGAGATTGGATCATTCGTTTATCGTGTAAGGACTGTCGTTTTATCTTGAAGTCGCCCGACGTGAGAGTCAAACTCGAAATTACGAAAAACATTGGGAACGGCGCGAAATAACGTTAGAAATCTCGGGATAGCCGCGTTCGTTTATCGTTTCAGGTTCCTATTGGTTTTCAATAAGCGATGCTGTTCCAACTTGTAATTACTTTGTCGAAGTTAAAGTTTGCATGGAAACACGGTAAACTGTTTCGAGGGGAAAACGACTCGAAGCGAAATACTTACTACCACGCTCGAGGAGGTACCGTGAAAGAAGGAGTTTTGATAAGTTGCCCGGGAACTTGGTTGTGCGGCCATGATCTTACATGTACCTGCGTACGGTATTTTTAATCGGAATAAACGTTAAGCGCGCTACGTCGATCAAGCGGAAAGGCGACGTTGTGGTAGGATGTATCATTCGAACTAGTCTTTCTCATTCTCCATCTCTCGCGCGATCAAATGAAAAAAGGAACGACTCTTTCGCTCTCCGTCTCGTTCGCCGTCTGAAACTCGTATTAATTCCGAATTAAAGCGTTCTACGAATTACGAGCTGTACCTGAAATCAGTATCGTCGTTTCAACGACTGGCGAATATCGAAAGATAAAATTGCATTAAATTAACATAAAAATTGAACTTTAAAAGTATTCGCTTTTCCTGGCGTATAGCCCAGGAAAATTCATTTCGACTAATTTCTCGATTGATTTAAAAGAAAGAGATAAAACGGGAGCACACGGGATATTTTCTACGAATCGCGTTTGTCCAATTAAAGGAGCTTAAATCGCATTTAACGAATAGGAAGAAAATGTTTCCGGACGTCAGTGGCACGCACGATTTTTAACAACGTCGAAGAATAATTCTCGCGATAAAATCTCCTAGGAAAGAATCCTTTGAGATCGTTTGGTTTGTCGGCGCGTATGGAGGCGCTCGTGTCGCAAAGTCGATACGACGGATAAAAAGTCGCGACGACGCTTCTTCGTGAAATTATCGCGAACGTCCCGCTGGGAGCTTTGTTACGGATCGTACGAACAACGGCGTTATCGCCTTCTCGTAGATCCACCGTACACACGCCGCAGGTTTCCTCTGGCTCGAACAAATTCGTGAACGAGCCACTCTCGAAAATGGAGAAAATCGCGGGCTTTGCGCTCGGTTTCGACGCGATGGCGACGATCAAGATCGTCTGGAGTCGCCATCGCGCCGGTGGCTCGCGTTCGCGATAAAAATCTCGCGGAAAAATGGTGAAAAACGCGAGCAACGTAGACGATTCGTACGACGCGACAACGCGAGGCGACCTCGACTCGTTGGATCTCTCCTCTCGATATTTCAATTCCGAAATTAAAAAATGGTCCGTCCGAAGGATACCGTTACTACCTCGGAAGCACCGCGGAAACGTCGATCGCTGTAAGTTAAGAGGGTTCGAATCGGGTTTGAAATCGCGCATCGATTCACGTTAGCCGAAACATATTCGTGCGATCGCCGGTACAACGAGCGGTAATGAGAACAGACATAAGGACGATACGATCGCTCGGATTATGGTTAATAAGCGCGTATCGATCGTTAACGATAACGGTCCAATTAAAAATCAGCACTTTGGTCGTCTGTTAGCGATGTCGACGATAGTTGGCACGAAGGGAAGAACGCGGATACGAGAGAAAGAAAGAGATAAAAATGTAGAGAGTGAGAGAGAGAGAGAAATATCGAACGAACGCTGTACGTTGGAGGGTCTACGGTTTCGACGAGTCGCGCTCGATACCAACTCTCATGAATATATTCACAAGCCGGCCTCGGAAGGACGAGACGAAGATGTTAACTGGTGATCGAGGAAACTCTTTCCCCCAATCCTTTGGAATCGTCTTGTTAGCGTGGTCAAAGACGGCGGCAACGACGAGGACGAGGTCGATGACGACGATGCGCCTCGTACCCAGCCATCGAAATCTCTTCTTTCTTGGCCCTTAATGCTCTCCACGGTATCCAATCGTAGCGACGATCAAAGAAAATTTGTACGTATACGTAAGGATAAACGTACGATAAATGTAACTATCGCGAGTAGAAGTCGAACGCACTGGATACTAGCTCGATCATACCTGAAATTACTTCCCCTTTTCGTTCTTGCTTCTCTTCACGTCGCAGCTATGGCGAACGGTCTAGAGATTTACCGAAAATAATCCTAAAATATTAGGTTGGATCGTACGAAACGTCGGATTTTCTTTACACGCGAAAATTTGTCTCCCTGTTTCTGTTATGCTATTGTTTTTGCCATAACCTCGTTTATAGTCGTACTGTCACGCATCGACAGAGAGGATTTTCTCAAAAGTGTTTCATTTTGTTATTTGTTTTGAATTTTGTAAGGATATGAGTTCAATTTCATTCGGATATGAATTAAAATATGAAATTTTTTGCAGCACTCAGCTTATTCATCGGATCTTTCGTCAACCGACTCTCATTTTTTTAAACCTTTAGAACAGTTTTTACAGGCTGAACGGTATGAAAATGAAGACAGTCTGAAAAATTCCATATCAAAGTTTATTGATTCTAAAGATCAGAATTTCTTTAAGTCGGGCATCTATGCATTAAAATCTCAAATATAACATAAAAACAAAAATAAAAAATTAGGAAAAGTGTATCGAAGCAAATGGAGCATTTCGATTAAATAGTTGATTAAATAAACAGCTTTTGTAAAAAGATATGTAATTATATGTATTCGCTTAAAAATCTGACATTTCAAACGCACCAACCTAATAAAATCGACGGCCGTACGCTTTTACTCGTCGAAAAATCGTCGATTGACGCGTAGCAGGGCAGAACGAGGCGGGTGAATCCCTCGATCGAGGATCGTTAACAAACGCGTATGCGAAGAGCCACGTGAAATCGAACGCGGGACGAAGAGAGGGACGCCGGCCGTACGAACGAAACGCGATCGCGTAACGCGTATACGCACGTGCGGACGGGGTGAACTTTAATTAATATATGTGCTTGATTAAGCTCGCGGATCGAAAGCATTGTGGTAGGGGCTACGGGTGCGTTATCTGTGCCGCGCAGTGCACAAGTGATTTACTAATAGAAATTGCACGGAGATAGTTCGTCTAGTTAAGCTCCTTCGAGTTTACATTGGTTTAACGTGCGCTATGCGAGATACGATGCTTGTTACGAAAAGCGTCTCGCCAGGCTAAGCTGCCTCTATCGATCTCCTCCATTACGGCTGGTACGTACGATTTAAGATCGATGCGTCGTGAGTAGCCGCGCGTTTCGGTGTAACGACGTTAACGCCTCACCAGCCGCTGACACCTACGCGTGACTTCTTTTCGCCAACTGTGATGCTATTTTGTCGTGACAAAGTTTTTCTCGGAATTTGAATTTTATCGGCATTGAAGCTATTTTTTGAGAAACTATTGCTTTCGCTGTTCTGTTTTCCCAATTTACTATAATTTTCGTCTTTCGTTAAAATCTTACTTAAATTCTACTAAAATTAGTAGAACCTGCGTGACACCCGCCGGTGCGGCCGACAAAGTATCAATAACAATCTCGCGGCGAATTTACGCTGCTTCGAAATTTTTTCCTCTGTACGAGTGTCAAGGAGACCGATCGCCATTCCGTCGCGTCGAGACCCATTTTCGACTTTGTATATTTCGAGACGGCGTTCTTTCGAGGCGAACTCTGGATTAACACATTGAGTGCAACGTCGTGCCGCCGTGCTGGCGACCACTCGACGGGCGCCGAGTTAAAGTATACAAACGAGCGCACAATGTTGCAGTCAATGCAAGAGTATTCAAAGTATACAAATAATTAAACAAACGAAAGTGCAGTCAGGAACAGTAAAAAAACGACTTACAAAAAAACAACATTTATTTTTTAACCTTAAATCGCCGGTCCCAGGCACCAAAGGAAAAATTCACTATCGGTCACCAGGGCTGACGCAGTGCTCAACGTGTGAAGTGTCGTGAAATACCGTTGTCGACCGTTGGAAGAGAGAGTCAGATTATTGTTAAGGAGAGAGACAGAGAGAGAGAGAGAGAGAGACTTGTGCAGATGGAGACAATAGGACCTCCTTGCGTGTTGTTTGCGAGCTGTGGTGTCCTGACAAGTAAATATTATATAATAATATAATAATAGACTAGTATAATTATATAATTGAGGCTGTTTGTGAGACTTCTGAGTTTTCTCTTTCTCTCTCACTCTCTTTTATTTTTTTTATTTACGCTTGCGCTTTTACACCTCGAAAAAAAATACCGAAGCGCGCGCAAAAAAAAACAAATAGACACGAGGCGAGATTGATCGAAATCGACTCTTCCTTCGACGGCGCACGATGCTCGCCGTATGGCGGGCGATCGAAGTTCGCCGTGCGGATCGACACGCGCCCTTCACAAAAGGGAAAAGGGCGGTGACGGTGGATACACGACGCCGACGGCGGATCTTGTATTTCGCTACGATTATTCCGTCGGTAGTTTAATAAAAGCGCGGTGTTGGACGGCTACGCGTTGACCACGCAGAAAACTGTTCCCGGGGTTCCTTTCTCTCTCACGCTCCTCGTCACCGCACGTCGCCTAACAGAAGGTGGTAACATCGAGGAGGAGACGAATCGGTGACACCGGAGAAAGGTACCCTCGTTAACGTTTCTTCGTCGAGACACCTTTGTCAGCCTGTAACCCCTTTCGCTTCCTTTAAACAATCCCCGCGAACGAGGGGTTGTTAGAGCCGGACCTGGTTATACGATATAACGCTTTGTCGAGCTTCTCGGTCGAAGAGAGAAGAAGGGGCATGGTGTCGCGGATCCGCGATTATCATAACGAGCCATTGGAACGAACCAACCTAGTTCCTAACCCTGGACTCGAGTTTCTACGTCACTTCGAACTCCCCAGGGACGCTCGCCGGGGATCGCGAATAAAAATGCAGAATTCGATTCGTATTGGATCGATGTATGCGTCATCTATCGATGAAGGTTTTGTATCGGCTGTTTTTGAAATCAGTGCGATCGCCTTGAATGGATCGGAGATTGATTCGAAACTCTTTACGATGTAATAGGTAATTTGTGTAGGGTTTGATCCCTTTAGTGCCAGGCGCAAAACTAGTGCCTATGCGAGAAGTAAAGGAAGAATAAACTGCCTAGACTCAATGAAATCACAGTTTTCCTTTGAACGGCTGTAACTACTGTACAGTAGCTGCACAGTTTGCAAGTAATCTCACGACATCGAAAAGTGTACCAATCTGACTGTGTTATTAATAACTTGCGTTATATTTAAAAACAATAGAGAATTTTGTTTTCGAGAGATCTTGAAACTGTTTTTGTCTTTCTATTGTCATTACTTTCCTGAGTGTCGTTGGCATCTTTTACATATTTACATATTGTAGACGTTACGTGAGAATATGAGTGTAGACAAGAAATTACTAATTTTTAGTTTATAGCTGTCTTTAAGTGTTTAAATAATAACCTCTATATCCCACCTAATACGTGCTTCGCTTTGTGTTGTAAATAAGTACTTTGTCAATTATCGAAACCAATCTTTACATATTTTTTCCGATAGAGTAATCGCCTTCCGAATTTCTCAAAACGTTTCCAAATAACGAGATCACGCCGTTTGGCACAAAAAGAGTTAAAAACGCTTACAAAGCATCAAACGACAAAAATAGTACGTTTTTCCTTTGATAGCAGTTCGCAGAGCAGAATTTTCTGCTACCGAGATTGACATCGTACGTTAAAAGTGCAAATCCTGAAAATTAACGAAAATTTAATATCGAAAGCGGCGTGGTTGTCGTTGCTCGTGGCGTAACATGGCGTGTCAATAGTAGGAATCGTTGGTATGATCTTGCAATCACAAACTCGTGTCGGCATTTAAACGTTCTTCCTTCAGAGAAACGCCAAAGGCATCAACGTTCGGAGATTCGCAGCGCCGGTAGCGTCGTGTATATACCTACGTAGACCTTCATGATGCATCGGAGTAAGTGACATTTCGTGTTTCGCTTCGCGGAAGATTTTACCGGTGCCTAGAACACGGTAAACAAAAATATACATATATATATGCAGCGCGTGCTTGCGCTGCGTATATACGTACACGCTCGTCCGAAGAAACACTCGAGCAAGTTTTGTATTTGGAAGAGAGTGGAAGAGCATTGCCTGTCGCGTGAATGGATTGTCAAGGGGAGATGGATCGACCGACGCGAGCGCAACTGAATCGTAGGAAATAATTGCGACTAAAATGCTAACGCGTTTGACTATAAAGCGATACGATAGACGAATAAAACCTTCCGCGATAAATAAATCCTACTTTCCGAAGAAAATCGAACTTACTTTATGAAACATTATTTTTCTCATTTCGTCGAACATATTCATAACCTCGAATTTGCCTGTCGATTAAATGCGTATTTAATTCCTCGAGGATCACTCGATCGTTTTGTCAAACGTACTTCCAATACGAAAACTCGCGTAGCATCGTATTTATAAATCTGTCTAGCAACTTAAACGACGTGCGACTCGCAAAAACCGTGAGCGTAACTACGAACGACGCATAGACGAACGAGGAGATTCAAAGCCTCACGAGTGGAAGAGGAAGAAGAAAAATGGAGTAAGAAAGAAAGCAACGAAACGGTCTATGCACGTAAGCGTAGAAACGAGTGTCACAGTGTTGGCGTTTGAATGCGATGAAAGGATGTATCGAGCGTTCGTGATAAAGCTTTTTTCTAACGACGCGCGCGCGCGCGCAAGTCCGAAGAGACAGACGAGGAAAATGGAAGCGCGTTGTAACTTAATGAAAAATACGAGGACGAGGAGAAGCGAATGGACGCTCGTTTACCGCTGGATGCGCCGGAAACGGAAACGAAATTTAACATTAATAAAGTATCGCTCGACCGTAGTTACCAACGAGTATGGCGGTACTCGTTTCACGCGACGTACACTCGTCACTTTGTTGGTTTTCTTTTCTTTTTTTTCTTTCGAATATCTTACGCTTAAAAAGAGCGTCGTTAGACTTTCACTCGGTTGTGACCCACTTTAACCACATTTATATACGTACACGTAAAGATTGTAAATCTATTAAGGTAATCGATATACCATTTCCCCGTTGACGAGCATTAATTGTGGATGTTAGGTTTTATCGCTCCCTCGCAATCGCGGCGGAAAAAGGGATGAAAATGTCATTATCGTTCAGACGACAGGGTCAAAGCCCGTGTCGCGTCTCTACGCAACGAACGAGGCGAGAACGGCTGTGCACTCGTGTATCCATGCGCATATATCGTACATAGGAGAGAGAATTTACGCGTACCTCTCCATAATAAAGAACGATCGATCGATCCAGTCTGTCGAGAATAGAATTCCGATACTAAGTTCTATGTGAATTATTATGATATTTCGTATCGCGCGACAGTCTAGTCTGGAGATAAACGATTTCGAAGTCTTCGAATTGTATGAATCCATTTTTCTTATCCACTCAATTTCGAATTAATCTCGATTAATCCTTTATGTATAAATAATATATGTTTATATATATATATATAATGATAAACTCAATTAAATCATTTCGATATAATTGAAAAGTGTTGGTTAGTGAACTGCTCTAAACGGCCTCTGTACCTAAGTTCCAGGAGTCATGATAATTTTATTTTAGTTAAGATTGCAAGAAAATACTAGTCTATGGACTTAATAAGATAAATATCTATCGAAGAATACGATGAGATTAATAATTGATGTAATTTCATCGGAATGCGTTGTGTAAAAATGAAATACTAATTTGGAAAGATGACTCGAAATATTATCGATATAAATCTGATAAATCATTAATTATTTCAGATATCATACAAATATAAGAAGTCGTGTACACGCGTTAGTTCGTTTCTTTAATCGTTTCCATAAAAAATCGTAATCCAGCTGTCCGTCTATGCAAAAGCCGTTAATAAAAACTTCGCGAATACGACGAACGATGTGTAGGCAACTCGGAATAAAAGTTATGCCATTATCCTTTTTTATCGTTGCAACCTGTGATAAATGTAACTGCAAACGATGCATTCTCATAGCGAATAGATTTTCTCACCGAATTTATTTCGAGTATTACATTTTTCGATATTTTCACTCGATTGACATCTTAGGTATATTTTCCTATCCGTTTCGCACTTCCTTCGCGAGCTTTTACTATTTCCAACGTAAGTTGCAATGGTTCATTCGATGAAATATTCGATCCTTTATTACGGTATGGTTTGAGATTTCCTCGATTTTCATCCATCGAGATGTAGTTAGCTCAGGAGAGTATATAAACCTAATTTTTAATTTTTGCGAATGCTCAGTAATCTCGAAAATTTATTCAAGTCAACGATTAGCTGTTCTCCAAGCAAGTTGGTTCACAATCGCGCTGTCATTTCCCTAGCCATATTTATTTACGTATTTCCAGTATCGTGGGCGTAGGAAAATAACGCGAGGTATTTTTCGTCGTTCATTCAACACGCTTCCGCGGAGCACTTACATCATAATAACCCTTCGTAATCTTGGAACGATGTTACCGTAATAATCCTAAGATCCTCGCGATGCGGTGACTTCTTGCCGTTTGTTCGTCGAACCGCATCCGGTACAACGGCATTGCCAACAAAAGTCACTTTTTTCCGGACGAGACCGAGGTATCGACATCGCATAAAACAACTTCCGTGAGAAGGAAACCTTATTATTGAGCGATTATCGTACGTAAGAGTGTGTACTTGATAAACGTCAGTATATTGTACTATCGATCGAGTTTCTAACACGCTCGAGTCGCGGTACGACGTAATCGACAGCGCTGTCCATCAAAATTGCGTAGTCCTCGTGAAAGGAACGAACATGAACAGCGTAGTCTCGCGTGCAAAAGTAAAACGTAATAAGCAGTTGTACTGCAGTTTGAACGGGCTACTGACGGTAATTAAATCGCGAAACGTCATCAATTATGGTACAGCAGCGCGACCATCGCGGAGACCGTGTTCCTCTTTACCGCTTGAAAAGTTGCCCCCCACGTTGAAAGTTGACGCTTTTCCACGATTTCTCTAGGCAATGTCATTAGAATTTAAGCGCGTGCCAGCGATTTGTCATCGAGCAAATACTAATTACTCGCATTGTCATTTTTACTCGAAGAATGCGGCATTCGTTACGACTCCTATTAACGAATCGGCGTGCATGTTCTAGCATTCTGGTTCTAGCATTCGTGCACGTCTAACCCCAAAGGGATCTAGAAAGACTTGTTTTACGAGCTGAATAACAACGTATTTAATAACGAGATAATATATCTCTAATTGAGGTACAAATAACCACGCGCCGTTGATGATCGAGCACTGGGTTAATTTTTATACGACGAGATTGTGTGTAAGACACTAACACGGTTTCGTGTCGCTATTGCAACTTCTGATCAGATCAGGTTCTACCTTGGTAGTCACCGTGCCGCCGCATCTGCTCTATTTCGACAACTCTGTTAGACCACTGCTCCTACTCCGACATATTTTCTGGAAGAAGAATCCTGATGGTAGACTATTGACTCCGACTGGTTAAATATACAAACAGTCCGTCGTCTTTTGGAAACTCGTGCGACCACAAGGACGAAGCTAGGAGTATCGCAAAAGTGGGAACAAGCGGCTGTCCCACGCTCGTGTTTCCACGGTGAAGCGGATCGACAGGATCTAACAGTTGCTCGATTATTGGTATATCGCGACGGTCAACGTTTTCTATAACGTCCAATATTATTTATGCGTATCGAACGACCTATCGGCTTCACGAGGATCTTACATTGTTAATCGCGAGTCTAGCGACAGCATGAAAAACTTCCACGGATCGGCGTGGAGAGATTCGATAGCATTCGAAATCTAAACGTCTAATTCCAACTAAAATTCAGATCATTATTCGAACGACCATTTCAGCGTTGTGTGCTATTAATTCGGCAGTATTTTTAACCCGGGGGAAATTTAATATTCCTACTGAATATTCGAAACTTTTCGCGTTCGATCGATGTCGTTACAGGCTCGTATCGACGAATACCGTACACGTATCGGAACGTTGCCCTTTTATCGAGCTGCCTTCCCAATTCCAAAGGGTAACGGTTGTAAATCGCACGCGAAGTTCATTCCAAGAAAGCGGTAAATTTTCGTGCACCTAAGACAGCTCAAGTCCTAAATCCGTTCCTGGAACTACGCAAGCTCTCTATAAACGGTAGCTTTGCGTCTGGATAAACCGACTGCTTTCGCATCCGTACTAAAGATTCTCCCTCTCTTTCCCCCTCTCATCGGCGAAGATGCGACCAAAGAAGACATCATTCTCCATCGACCTTGCGAGCGAACTGGCAGATGGAAGGATCGACCTTCCGAAAGCACCTACGATTTTATGGTCGACCATTAGCCTTCGTTCTCGCAGTCGTCATAATTGCTGCCATTTTCGAAAATTCAATATCGCATTCGAACGTAGTACAGTGGTACCTTGAGATACGAGTTTAATTCATTCCCCATTGAAATCAATTGAAATATGATTAATTCTTGCCAGCCCCCAAAAAATCATCCCGATTTTTGTGTTAAATCTTTCCGACACAAGAAAAATATATTTGTAATAAACAAGTATTGTATACAAACAAAATAAAGCCTAATAAAAGATAATTCGAAGAAATAAACAGATATTGACAAAACCAATTAGCGTATGGTATATACGTATGAATTTTTTCATTCCCGTCACTTTTGCTTAACTTTATTTTCTTCTTCGGTAGTTTCATTCTTTTTTGCCACGTTTTCGTCGCTTTCATTCGCAAGGCGTTTCGATAGAAAACTGTCCCAACAGCTTTGTTTCTCTCTTCCTTTTAGAATGTTTCTGAAATGAGTTAGACAAGTGCCATTAACTAGTACCACTGCACGACCAGTCGCAACCTTTTCAGGGTGTCTCTTTTCAACAAAGTGGGGTACGACAGAGGTAAACGCGTGAATTGTACGCGCAAGACTCGCAAATCCGAGCGGTGGCTCGTTATGCCAACTGGCTTTGACGTCACCGAGACAGGCTCGTGCATCAAATTTTGACTCGTAACTCGAGGCAAAAACTGGACCCTAGTGACGGCTCGTATCTCAAAAAACTCGAACGTTGGAGAACTCGTACCTCAAGGTACCACTGTAGAATGAAAGCTACGAAATGAGATCTCGCTCTCGTCTCGTCTCTCACCCGAAGCCGATCGATCGAGAGAAAAAAAAGGATTCCGAAAAGCTTTGTTACGGTAGAAACAATAGAACGAGAGAGGCGAGACGATGACGATCGATATAACGAAGAACGTGGCAAATCGATCGAAGCGAACCGATCGAATCGATCGAGGATACGACGAAAAAGGAAGAGCGGAAAAAGGAAAAAGCGTCGAGATTGCCGCCTCGTCCTATCCACGGATCCTCGTATCGATTCATTCGCGTAATTTCACGCCCAAATCGCAAAAGTTATAGCAATAGGGCCAACGATACGAGCCTCGTAAACGAGCTCGACCGACCGTGAACGCGTATATAGAAGGCGTCTGAATGGATCGAGAGAGAAAGAGAGGGACAGAGACAGTAAACCGATTTGTTTCTTCGTCACACTGCTGGATCTCTGTCTCTCTCTTTCTTTCTCCGTGTCTATCTGTCTCTCTCTTTCCTCTTTCCGTGTTGCTCGATCCACGTTCGACTATCGAGCTGCTCATTTTCTTCGAGAGACCGGGTCCCTCGAAAAACAAACAGCTCGAGCTACGGTGGTCCCTCATTAAGTTAGCACCACTCACGGCTCGCTTCCTCTCGGTGACCGTCTCTGGATGCCGCTTACCTCGTGCGGGAGATCGCGCCAAAAGGATCCTGCTTCCACCGAGCTGTCTCTTTTCGCCCTTACCTCCTTCCCCCCGCCAGCTATCCGCCACCAAACGTTCCGATAGAGGAGTGAGACGTCAACCGGACTAAACGAATGCCTCTCGATACGTGTCATCGTGATCGAGGTTACGACCCCGTGCTGCGACGGAGGAACGAAGAAACCGCCGCACGCATCGGACTCAAGGAGAAATCGATCCACCTCTCCGATCGGTCGTTAAAGTTTCTGACAGGACGTACTGTACGATAGAGCGGAATGTCGGCGTAATTCGAGAGCTACGGGGTCGGAGGACGAATAGGAAGGGCCGAAAATGTCAGAAAATTAGAAAACGTTCGATCTATGATGTAACGCGTAGAGATCGACGTCATCGATTTTTTTAAAGTATAAATCGATACTTTCGACTAAAGCGATGCAAATTCGTCGGTTAATTTAGAGGAATCTTCCTCGTCGATGTTACGATTTATTAACTGCAATACGAGATAGCTCTATTCATCCGCCGAATGAACGTTGAAGCTCATCAAGTCGCTCAATTTCACCGTCGATCCATTATTGCGTGAAAGTAGATAGGGAAGGCACAAAGAAAAATAAAAAAGAACAATGCAAATTCCAATTCACGATGAAACACGACGTTGTTACGAATCTATTTGATTCTTTGAGTAGCTTTATTCGCGGCAGGCTTCGTTTTATCGATCGTTAGCACAGTGATTTAACGTTTCTGCAACAGCTTTGAATACATTTTATTTTGTTCGAGCAAAATTGAACATTTCACGTTGAATGTATTATTACGGCGGATTGGTAAACTCGATTTCCAAACTCCCATTCTTAAAACGCGCGTTATTGATGCTCGTCCAATTATTAACGAACATTGTTCGATCGTATTGTCCGGTCGTTCATCGATCACCGCTCATCGGCGCGTCAAAATTTCGAAGGTGTCGTTCGCGGACCGTCGAGGTCGCTTCGAACGGCACGAGCTGTACGTAGTATGCATACGACGTGTCAAGATATATTGTTCGTCGAGCAAAGCCGTGTACGAATCGGCTAAAATTAACGATGCGTTTCTTTTTGTCGATAGCCGAACCTAAGAAATTTGAAGGGAACGTTTGAGACCTCTTGGAGCTTCCATTTGCCCGTTAATTATTAGTGTATTATCGGTGCAATTGAAATGTAGGATTTTCTTTACATGTGAACGTTTGTCTCTCTGTTCTCGTTATGCTTTTGTTTTTGGCATCGCATGTTATATAGTCGAATTGTCCATTGCCAGAGTCAGATTTCAACAAAGAAGATTTTCTCAAAAGTGTTCTATTTTATTATTTGTTTTGAATTTCGTATGAATACAAGTTCAACCCATATTCGTGTATCTTTTTTATACGAGTATAAACTTGATAATAATAACGTAATATAAACCAGGCGTTTAGAACAGTTTTTACGAGTTAAACAGTATGAAAATGAAGACAGTCTGAAAAATTCCATATCAAAGTTTATTGATTCTAAAGATTAGAATTTCTTTAAGACAGGCATCTATGCATTAAAATCTCGTTGATAAAAGTGTATCGAAGCAAATGGAGCTTATTTTGATTAAACAAACAACTTTTGAAAGTAGGATATGCAGTTTTATATATTGACTTTTAAATCCGACCTAACGCACCTAACGTAAAATGATAAGTCGAAGTACGACACTGAACGAATTTGAACAATCGATTGCCATCGCACACGAACAGTCAAAGAAAGGACTATTCGCATCTTTTATCGCGAAGACGAAAACTGATCGTCTCGAAAACTCTCTCGTATTCGTACGGACGCGTCGAGGGTGACACGACGGTTCGTCCTTCCTAAGAAAGGCACTCGTCGATCCTCGATGTTCGAACCATACGTCATATTTTACGCCCGTCATCGATTCACACGAAGAATAAAGTTTCCTCTTTCGAATTTCATCGTTCTCTGCGCCATCGACGCGAATTTTCGCCTCCTGAAAGTCACGGTACGCGATCCCGTCGTAAACTCGCGTCCAGTTATGGCTCGCTTCCACAAAAGGTTCTCCCGATCCTCGCGTCTCGTTGAAACATCGCCGTTTCGGCCGAGAAACGAGAAGTTAGAAAATTCTACGGACGGCGCGGCGAGTCACCGACCAAGAGAGGAAAACGTCCTATAATGGGATTAAGCCTTCCGAATGGATCAGCGAAATCCCTCGAATGCAAAACCTTAGGATAATTGGGTATAACGTATTACGATTCAGCGATATAACGACAATCGCACGCACACGCGCGGAGGCGGTCATCGTGCGTCACATACGCGTCGTCGATATCGACTCTCGCGTTAACCTCGAAACGGTGGCGTCGATGCATCGTCATTCGTATTCTTGCGCTTGCACTTTTCGCCATTTCCACGATGCATTCCATGCACGCCCGTCGAGTCCGTTCTACGAATCGTCGAGACGTCGAATTCTCTTTCATCGTGCTCTATCTAGAGACGATCGACCGATTCGAAGACTGCGAACGCGTATCATAGAAAATACACGCTCGATGATAGGAGGTTCCGAGTCGTTTCGCGTACATATTCGTTCGAGTTTACAGCTCGTGGATTATCGCGCCTTCTAGATGAACGACGCGTGTAAAAATGGCACATTATGTTACGGATTCGATTTTATTACGAAAGGCGTACGCGGTGGACGATGAGAATTCTCGACAAAAAAAATCGAGAGTTCGATCGATTGGATTTGTCCACTGTTGGATTTATCGAAATTTGATGAAATACAATACGAATAAAAGAAATCTATTTTACATTTCCTCGTGGTTCCGCGGGATCGGTTAATTGGAGAGTTAAAATTCCAACGACGTCCGCGCGGCTTTTCGTGGCTAATCGTAGATACGTCATCGATTAGCTGGAAAAACTAGTCCATCGATTATCACGTGTACAGGCGCGACGACAACGGAGACCGCAGGACAATTAAATCGTATGCATTCGAAAGAAACTACGCTCGATCAATTTTCCAGTCACGTACGAGAGGAGCCATAAAACCTCGTACTTTGCGTTCCGACGCGCTTTTCTATTTGGCGCGATTCAGCCAATATGGAGTAGCACGAAAAGTATCGCCGTACACTTAGGAAACGTCGTCGTTTCCTTTTTTACGAGAAAACAACGGCTTCTATAAACAGGTAGAATGTCGAAGCGAAGCGAAGCAGTTCGACGACTTCGACCGTCTCGGCTGACTGCTCGAGCGCATAGCTTCGGCCCTTTGAGCGCCTTCTATCTCGTGTCGCTCGATACCTGGCCTCCTTTTAAGTGCGAACGACGGTACGTCGTCGACTCGAGTTCCGAAAGGAGTTCGCACTCGTATTTTAGCTTTAAATTTTGGTAGAGTGGCCAACTTTCCCTCGACCCGCGACTGGCGCGATACCGATCCACTTTCGGGACGTAACTAATGCACGACGCGGACGAATAAAATGTACGATTCTTAGCAACGTGGGAAAGGATATCCACGAGAAAGTTTTAAGCTCTCTCGCCATTTTGCTTCTTTCGTGACAGAACTTCTAGTTACGCGTATTTATTCCAAAACTATCAACCGTATAGGCAAATATTTGTTTGCCTAATTCGCTTATTTAATTGAACTAATTGAACGTGATTCATCGATTGTCCCGATTAACAAGTG
Source organism: Liostenogaster flavolineata (assembly GCA_025433975.1). NCBI lineage: Eukaryota > Metazoa > Arthropoda > Insecta > Hymenoptera > Vespidae > Liostenogaster > Liostenogaster flavolineata. The sequence goes on from JAITYT010001376.1 coordinate 57,449, forward strand.
ACGAGGCAGCTTTGGGACGACAGTCCATAGAAACTAAAATTATATACGATATAATAGATCGATACGAAGTACGAATTCGAATTTACAAGTACCGAAGATCACGGAATAGTTGAGCATCGTTCCGTAACAAACGGACCCCTTTAGGAAGGATAACTTTATCTCTAAATTAAATCCAACGGATACGACGAAGAACTCGTCCGGAATGTAAACCACAGCTACCGTTTCATTTTTCACTTTAATTAAAAGCTCGTGAATAATTTGAATTCTGTCGAGGTTAAGTTCGATTTGAATTCGTTCGTGAGAAAGACGATATTCAGACGTTACTTACAGAATCTTAACATCCACCTCGTCGCTTTTTGTTACAGATATTCGTCAACGTCATCGAGGCAGGACAACGAGATCAAAAAATTACGTGAGTAATTTTTATTATCGATAAAATCGTTGTTACCAGTTAAGCGCGACGATCGATGTCGACCGACTTCGTAAATTATTCGTCAAACCTTCTCGATTCAACGAATGATCATCGATTCGAAACGGCGACTTTCTTATCGATGTCTCTTTCCTATCTTCCTCCCTATGACCACGGTTCTTCCCTTCGAAGGGCGGAAGCTCTCGTAGGTTCGCGCGTTCCGATTTCTACAGAGACGCGCTTCCACGAGACAAAGGAAATTCTTTCCCACGAGACGTAGGCGCCTCGAAGACACGTAAGGAGCGTCGGTATCGTCACCGTTGCTACCGCCGCGTTACCGAGAAACACGAAGCGTTTCAACGAGAACGGACCTACGAATGCGCGACAGCGAATCTTTAACGACATCGAGCCGTTTCCCGACTCCTTTTCCCCAATGGAAAATTCCTAATAGGCGTCGAGCATGAAAATGTCGATTTCGATCCTTAAACGATCGTTGTCTTAACGCATTGCGTACGCGTCACGAGATATCTCGTTTTATCGTTTTCTCACGTGCGTGTATCGACGACTCAAAAAATGAAAGGTATTAGGTTGTAAAAAAAACTGATCCAAGTGATCTCTCCGTTAGGAAAAAACGAAATTACGAAGGAAGAAATTAAGAGAGGAGAAATTGATTTTCTTGGTACGTTACCAAGGCGACGAAGCCTTGCATATTCTTACGACGAATTACAATGTTAACGACATGTTAATACGACAATATTAATGAAATAAATGTACGTCGAAATTTCGAAAGCAAAAGTTAATCGTACGTCGCTAAAATTTGACAACCTACGATGTCTTCGAAATCGCTAAATGCAAATCTAAGATGAAATTAAATTCCGTCAAAATGGCGTAGAACGCGTAGCTTCGACCGTCGAATTTTAACGACTACGATCTATCGTCGATCACAAATGATTCCGAGGCGCGTCGACTCGATATTTTCGCACGATCTCGCAATTAAACTCGTCGCGAGAGACGTCTATGCGTGTAGTTAGCGCGTGCGCGATGACGAAGGCCTCGATAAAATCGTAAAGACGAAGGTTACATCGAGAACGTCGTAAAGTCGGTTGCCGCGCATAACGAAGCCGGTTAATAATATCGTGCTCCGGTCTCTATCTCCTTGGAAAGCGAACTAATTGTCTTTCGAGCTGCGACGACGAACCTCGAAGAGGACGACGACGAAGCTGGGATCGTTCGATTACCTCGAGCCCTCGTTCTTCGATATACAGTCGATTCTACGTCGCACCGACGAATCGCAAGACGGTCGATCAAGAAGGAAAGTTCGCGTAGGCGTCAACCCTTCACGCTCGAAACGATCATCGGACGGCTCCAGGCGGAGCGGACACGTACGCCGAGATAATCCGAAGGAAATTGATGTCCACCGTTTTTTCTTATCGCTCCTCGAGGCAGGGACTTTGCTTCGATTACGTGGCCAACGATTGCGCTCGAGATGTTATTGTTAGCTCTTGCATATTTAATCGGTGAGTAATAAGATCGATCGATCGTTCGAGCGGCCGGTGCCATTTCTTTCGGCCGGGCCGAAGTCTCGTGCCCGCCCCTAAAAGGTTCGCTACCGATGTAACGTCTCCTCCGAATGGTTAAGTTATTACAGTTCGCGGTCCTTCGCGCGATGGCAAATTGCTCGCTCGATTTGTAGTTAATTTCAATTACCGCTTCGAAAATCGATGAGTCGAGAGAGAACGTTTTTAATTCTTTCGCGTTCGAAATATTTTTCGTAAGCGGCACGGAGGAAACGCGTTGTTCAAAATCGTTCGATTGTAAAATGTAACCTTTTCTTATCTCGTGACACGGCGTTCGCTCGCAACTATGTTACAATGCGTGCTACGATCGTTTACTCTCTCGGATTCATTGTCGATTCGAATCGAAACGCGTACAATGTGTCGAGATACAGCGCTGCTACGTCGCCGAATTGCGATACGAAAATTTGCTTCGAATATTTATTTTTAATTGAATAAATATCGAAGAAGCTTCTCTCTCTCTCTCTCTCTCT
>JAITYT010001376.1:73575-85046 GCA_025433975.1 Liostenogaster flavolineata
TCGCAACTGCTCTTCCTCCTCTGTCCATCGTCACAGTCGAGCACAACTCGCTGGAAGCGGCAAATTCAGTGGGCGATCGAACTCGAAACGGAAACGCTCGCATCTCGAACGACGGAGGCACGTGTACCGTTCGATTCTCGCGTCTTTTTCTTCGCCGTCCTGCCCCCCCTCGCCCCTCGTCGCGCCTCGAGAACGACGAGGAATCTCACGGACGTTTTCTCGCCCCCGTCGCGCGATTCGCGAGATTTTTCGTGTTTCGCACGGTGAAGGCTCTCACGATCCTCTCCTCTCGCTGTACCGTAATCGAGCCCCCGTTCGATCCTTCCCTTACCTTCCCTTTTGACGTTTTACCGCGTACGCATTACGCGGGAATTAATAAGACACGTTAATTGAATATGGAAAAGGACGCGGCTACCGAGACCGTTTTATTATAGTTGCCATCGCTACTGTCCCCCTGCGTATTTCCTCGTAGCGGGAACGATTTAATATCTCGAAACCGCGGAACGCTACGGCAAGTTATCAAGTAACGAAATAGATATTTCGCGTTAATACGTTGGAAATGCGTTTGCACCGTAAACCCATCGGCAATGCGGACGTAACTGCTATCTTGTAGTTGGCTACGGGGAACTACCGTACGCCGGGTCGATTTTAACGGTGATCGGGAGGCGAAATAGACGAGTCCAACTCGTGGTTTCTTCGCGTTTGCTTCATTCAATGGCTTATTTATGTTACGAGTGTGGTTAGTCGAAGATTTTTGCGATAATCGACGTAAAATAGCATCGAAGGTATCTGAGTATCGATGAGCGGAAGCGAAGGCACACGTTGGATCGTTTCGTCAGAGTAAATTGAAGTACGTACAAAAGGGTGAAGTCGCATCGGCTTCTTCGAATCTGTTTCTCGTGATTTTTTCGAAGAAATCTCGCGATAGACAAAGTCGAAAGCGACGCTGACGTAAAATTGTACGAAAAATAGAGTGGAAAATATTTGAGTATCGATAAGCGGAAAATGGTGAACACCTACTCGTGGAGCATTTCGTGAACGTAAATGGATGATGAAGTAACATCGGGTTCGAGTCGAAGGTAGTAAACGACTGGAAGATGAGTTAAAAATAACGAGCATCGCGAACGCCGTGCCTTTGGAAGACTGACGGATCTTCCGCGGAGATTATAATAACGAATTCGCTTTGAAAAGTGCGCATTCAGACGGCGCGAGGTTCGATTAAAGCTGAGATATCGCGAAGATGAAAGTAAACCGCGGCCACTGTTTGTACGAGCGGGAATTCCATGCTTGAAAAAATACAAATAGCGTTAATGGATCTAGGAACTCCCGAAAGATTTCAATCTGAAGGAGGTACGAACGAAAGTCGAATCCACCGCGGCTGCCTTTTTACGATGCCGTGTCGCTTTGAAGTAACGCAGCGAGCAAAAGATTTTTTAGTCCGTCGACGGATGCCGCGCGAAAATTTGACCTCTTCGCCAAAAGCCAAAGCCACAGTCGCGTTCGAATGTACGCGAGTTTCGAATTTCGATATTCGCACCGACACCGAGTAAAATTCAGCGGAAAATATCTCTTTTCCCGATTGGATGGCCGTACGTCGCGCAAACGATTTCATTTGGCACCGGACGACGTGATTTTCCATGGAGCGTTCCTTCTCGAAATATTTTCCCGAAATTTCCAATTCACTGTTGGCCTACGAATGGTTACTTTAAAACTGGCGAACGATGCTCCGTGAAGGGTACGATTGCGCCAAAGTCCTTTGAATATTTCTCAAAAATCCGTCTCTTCGTCCTTGACGCAAAGTGAAATAGTTTACGATAAAGCCTTAACCCATTCGCATCCTTTCTCTGGGATTTAAAGCGGCTCCAAACATCACCAACTTTTTAGGTATTTAATCACAAACGTAGCACATTCGAAAAGAAAAACATTTATTAAGTTATTTGTAGGCCAATTTTGACAAAATGTTGCAATAGTTTAAGAGTTGCCTTCTCCCAAATATGATATAAATAAAAATTAAATACAAATAACTGGCTAAAAAGTTAACAAAAAAAAACCTTAAAATAGCAGCAGGATCAACCGACATGTAACAACACTGTGCATTATGCGTATCGGTACGCTAATGGATGCGAATGGCTTAAGATCGTCCGAGTATCTTCTCATCGTTCCCATCAAAGTTCAAATCGACCTCGAATAAGTACATGGCTTTGGAAACGTGTCTAGGTTTATCGTAACCGTTTCCTTTCAAGCGTGAAGCGTCCGATAAAGACCGATATAAACCCTATCGTCATCGGCGCGTAGCTCGACAGACTCACGGCAGACGCTAATTCTGGACGTTTCATCATTGGACAGGGTGAACCGACGTTGAAGCCACAGCAGCAGTCCTACCGTCAGAACGTCGCGACTCTATCGTCTCTTTTCCGATTCGGTAGCCGTACGCAATTACCCGCGAACGTCCTCGACGAAGATCGCGTAGGTGCGAAACGCGGTCACAGACGGCGACGCGAAATTGCCGAGACAACGAATTCGGGACTAACGAAGCTCGTTAGGAAAAACGAGAGCGAGAATCGAATGGGATACGCGCGTTATTCGGGCGCGCGATCACGATCGAACGGACCAAACGACATGGAAGTATCATAGATTCGATCGTAGAGCGTGTCGATCACGACCGTACGATTTATAATCGCGCGAAAATCAATTTCAGCTTATCGATCGATCGCAACCGCCTCTGGTCCGTCGACGTGGCTCTCGCTATCGCGTAAAGTAGGTACGAGCGTAGCAACGAAAACGTTAATTTTGTTATCGCGAGATAAATCCGACGATACAATAAGATCGTTCGAACGGCGAATTAATCGGGAAAATACGGCATCGGGGTGATTTACTCGCGGGCAAATTGCGACGAATTTAAAGAGCAATTTAAGATCCGATAGAGTCGATAACCGTAATATACGCTCGAGCGTATTTCATATTCATTTCCCGGGCTTTCCCTCGCGTTCTTTCACTCTCCATATCGATCCGCCACCCTCTCGTTCATCCGTTCCCTCGTTTCGGTCTCCGGCGTATCGAATTCTTTTAAAAAATACATACTAAAGGCGTTCTTTGCACCGATCAGTGTCATCGACGACTCGATCAATGGCTTTTCAAACGCGCGACTGGAGAAATCGTTTTAAATACTTCCAATTCGCCCTCGTACTGCGACAACGACGCCATGATTTTTTGTCCATTCCGCTTTTATCCATCGCTCCAAGTCGTGCTCGATCGTTTTTCTCTCTTTTCGTATCTCTGGCCTGCTCGATTTCATTACGAGGAGAGCGACGCCTCGACTGGACGTAATTCGTGCGTAATTGTCGCGGCCAGGAATAATCCTAGCCGCAACGAAGCATTCGTATGATTAATAGAGAGGATCGGTAGTACGAGTAGTAGTCTACCGCGGCCTCGCCACTGCCCAGTCGTTTTCTTCTTCTTTCGCTTATTCCGCTCCTTCCTTCCAGTCTCCTCCCGCTTCTCGCTTCTTCTTTCACGATCGGAAACGAGCCTGGAGCCGGGTATCCGCAACCGACCGTCCCCGACGACCCGTAGGGAGGCACGCATACAGGCCGCGTGCATCTCCTACGTGCGTACGTACGTACGTGCCTACGTAAGATGGTTCTACCGCTCGAGGTATGCTATTATCATAATTGCCGCCAATAACGGCTCGTGATTGGCGCGCTTCACGCTTTCGTCGTTCTTCTTTTCGGAAGTTTTGCATCCTCCGCCGCCGCCGCTCGTATCTCCTTCGTGCTTTTCTTACTTTCTCTTTGTAGATCCGTGCGCGTCCTACCTGCGCCGAGGGCCCACAGCGATTTAACCTTCTCGCGGTCATGCGATTCGGAGCTTAGGCGGACTAGCGCCAACTTTGCGTAAATTTCTTCAGCCTCCTTTCCACTATCAGACTTTCCTTCTTCTTCTTACTTGCAATTTCTTTCTCCGCTATGCCGTCTTCTGGCGCGTGCTGAAATTGTCTTTTTTCCTTCTTCTACTTATTATTATTATTATTATTATTATTTGATAATTAAGGTAGAAGCATCAGTGCTTCACCTCGCGTCGATAGTTGATCTTTTTTTTTTAGAAAAAAGGTGAAGAGCGAGGTTGGTGTGTGCGCGAGGGAATCTCTGGACACGCGACAAACGAATGGAGAATACTTTCGGACTTGATCGATTATTAGTGGTAACGGTAATGAAGTCGACGATGATAACTGTAATTATTGCAAGTAGACTTAAATTAAGTTTAATGAATTGACACATTGAGGACGGGTGACGAGATGTCTCGTTTTATTGTTTTCACACGTGTGTATATCGACGATTCGAAAAATGGAAGATAAATTGATTTACTTATTATGTTACCGAGGCAACGAAGCCTTGCATATTCTCACGACGAATGACAATGTTAATGACACGGTAATATGGCAGTATTAACGAAAGAAATGTATCTCGAAATTTCGAAAGCGCGTTAAGTAAAGTAATCGACCTTATTCTACGCGATTTTTTGAAAGGAGAGCAACTACTCGCGAAATCGCAGGTTTCTCTTTATCTTCCTTAGAAACACGGCGATTTTCGTTCGGACGGACAGAATCGACTCGACGTTCGTCGACAAAGTGAACATCGTTTATGCATGATCCGATCGGAAACGCGCGAGAACACGTTCGAGAGAAAAAAATCGACGAGGATAGATTTGCCAAGGCGCTCCAGGCGATTGCCTCCGAAATCTCTCTCACCCGTTGTATTTTCGATTTTCCCGTGTCTTGATTCTACGTGCGAGGAAATCGCGGCCAATGACGTTAAGGAACGATGACTACTCGCGCGATATCGTTGCAAAGTGCATTCGCTTTTATCGATACGTTTACTCGCGAAAGCATCCTGAGGCGATAATACTATTATTAGCAACGTAGCACAGCGGGGCTATTCTTGTCGATGTACGCTCATTATCGGCGCGTTTACACTTTACGTGCTTCATCGCCATTGTTTCCTCGATAATCGCTTTCTAATCCGTACTAGCGGACCCTGAATCGTTCTCTTCGATTTAGTTTGCGTCATCGCTCGTTTTCTTGACGTCCTTTTCGTTACTCGAAAATCCTTATTACTTTTCTTTTTTACGCGACATTCCTATCGCGTATGTCATACGATCGAAGTGCACGCAGCGGCGGCATTTGTCTCTTTGATTCGTTTCTAGAGCGGCGTACCTATTCGTACGCCTTAAAGGGGAACTAGCCGCGTTCTGGACATCGAATCAACCGCGTCGATACCGTATCGAGTTTTAACCGACGTGCGAGATTGCGTAAAATTGTTATTAACAGTTAGCGGTAATTAATTGTTAGTCGTTGAAGGGAGATACGACGCGTAAGTATCGATGAACAAGATCTTTAATCGATTTGCGATCGAAAAATTTCGCCTTGGAAATATTTTCTTTCGTACGATTTTTAATCGCATACCTTGCGAACCGAACGAAGTTTTATTATTATTATTATTATTATTACATTTTCAAGATTTGCGAAGTTGAAAGTAATTCGTACGTGATAAAATTGTCCGTGATGTCACGAAGAAATCTGCGTTTGTGATATTTGTACGGTATCTGTTCGTCCATAGTGTTTCTGCCGAGTTTATATTAAACGTTTCGTTCGTTCATTCACGTACAAAGGCCAGCGCCAACTTGGACGTCTTTAACGATGAAATTAAAATTTCTCAAATACGGGTACTTTCAAGTAAGAATATTTTCATTTCTCTTTGTTCTCGTCCCCTTTCTTTCTTGTCGTCAAAGGTATTACTTAGACGGCGAGATGTTTAAAAGGAAAGCAGAAAGAATCTCGTTTCGCGGAACCTAAGTAAAAAGGAAATATTCCGTCGTCAGGGTCGTACGGTCGCTGTCGAATCTCGGCGACGGAAAAACCTATCTTGACAGTTCGATAATGGAACCACCCGATCCGATATAAGATTCGGTAACTATGCTTCTCGCGGTTATTCGTTGGTAGTAATCTTTCATTCTCTCTCTCTCTCTCTCCTTCTCATTCTCTCTTTCATTTTTGTCCCCGCTATTAACGAAAGATCTGAAAAAAATATGAAACGCGCCTGACCATCGTAAACTTTTTCGATAACAGTTTTTTTTTTTTTTAAAGAAATTCCCAACGGTGAAAAGTATGCAATAAATAAGTTGGCTTAACGCGCTGGTACATTTTGAGCTAAAAATGCTCAGCCGTTCTTGACTTCGTTTTTGAATACGTGAAAGTCGAGAGCTAGCACCGAAACGAGAATATATCTTTCGCCTTTAAATTCCTTCAACGCGTTATCAACATTTTTACAGACTTTCGTTTGCGATGTTCGTTCGTCAATTAGACGTAATTGCGAGACAAGCAGGACAAATCGAGACTTTTTCCTCGACTTTGATTCTGCAAATTTCACTTTATCGCGGTGTCGTTAGGAGTATGGTATCGTCATCGTGCAAACGTTTTTATTCCGCATTCGTGCATGCATACGCAGTGTACGAGCGTGAACTACATTATGCACGGGAGGAAAGAAGGAGATCGTTAGACAAACAACGGCACGAGTAACGTTGCAAATTACGGCTTTAAACGAACCATTGCGTTCTTCCTCCCTTCTTTCTCTCTATCTTTCTTTTTTTTTTTCTCTCTCTCTCTCTCTCTCTCTCTCTCTCTCTTCGAACTACGCGTGACTCGTGCGTTCGGGAAAAGCGCGCGTCCTCGACAACGCGTATTGTCGCGCAACGACTACGACGTCGACGACCTATCGGTAAACTGGAAACAGGTAAATATCTTGTCAGCGACGGTGCGTAACGACATCGATGCCGTGTTCATCGAATTTACCTACCTCTTTACGAACGACTGACCGGCTAAATGGAGAATGCGGATACGTCTTTGTGCCGAACTCGCTGCTTTTTTCTGCTCTTTCTCGTCCTCCTTCTTCGACTTCTCCCTCTCTCTCTTTCTCTTTCGTCATTTCTCTCCTTGAGGAACACAGAGGACCATTTTTATTCATCTTCCAAGATCTCGTGGAAGGTGGAATATTACGCTGGAAGACGATAAACTCGATCCGTTTGTCCAGGAAGGAATAAACAATTAAAGAGGCTTAGACAATTAAAAAACCAAGGTACGAAGACGCGGTACTCGAAGTACAAGGCTATTTGTTCGCGGTTTAAACGTCCGAGGGAAGCGTCCTTTTAAAGTGGAACGATCAAGGAGCATCGACTCCGTGCTAAAAGGTCGTTTAACGCATAGATTCCGAGGCGATTGTCGACCGTCGCGTTATTTTAACGCTAAATTCGTGAACGTTCGTCTCACAGACCGCGTAAAATACGTAAACGCTTGTAACTTTTAAAGTGATCATCGTCGGTTTATTTTGCATCGATTGCTCAGAATGACTATTATGTTTATTTTCATTTCAAAAAAATAATGATTAATAAACAACTTTTCAGATTTAATGTGCGTTTTATTCTATAAAACAAAAATCATCGATATTATATATTCGTCCGAGAGACGAATGTTTACGAATAGTGTAACCCTTTAAGTGCTAACGTCGCTCACAGCGACGTTGGAAAGTTTTCGTTAAAGTGCTGGCGTCGCCTGTTTATAAAAATGAAATAAAGCATAAAATTACGAAGCATTCAATTTTTATTTACATTTATAGCTTTCGAGAAAAGAGTCGCTCAGGGCGACGCCGAAACTTAAAGGGTGAAAGGGAGAGATTTTAGCAATGGTCTCATTTTCACTGGGCGGTTCGAACGAATCTCGAGTAAAATTGAGTCGAAATTCGATGGAGAACGCGCAGGAAAGCGTGGACGAAATGCCGATTAAAGAAGGCCGAGGACGAAGTAGAAAGTGTAAGAAGTCGCGTTTCTGCGTTAGATCGTTCGCTTCGTTCACCGGGGAAGTCGATTCGCACGATGCCCGTTAGTTAAACCCGGATTTACTAAGTTTGGAGCGACTGCGAGTCGACGCGATAACCGAGTCGATCGATCGATCGTACGAAAAAGGCAAGAAGCGAGCGACGTACGTCGCGAAGGCTCGACGTTGCTCTATCAATCCGACTCGGAAAAGCGTGCGTTAACGATGCCTCGCGACGTCATTTCCGACCGATTTCGTAGGATCGCCGACTTTGGTCGCGCGCGTCCAATTAATCGCAAAGAAGTGCCTCCCTGCTCCTTTTTTCCCGTTCCTGCCGAGTCGTTCGCCTCTAATGGAATTATTACGTGCGCCACTCGCGATAATTCGATACCAAAATGAACGGCTTTCGCACTCCTACGTTATTGCGAAAGTTAAACTCGTACGAACTGCGTTTCGACGTGTACCAAGGGAGAACTTTTTCGCAAACGAGAAGCTGGCTACGTTCTACTGGGAAAAAGACACCGGCGACGGCGACTAGAATATTCCTGGAATTCGTTTTATGACGCACGTAACTCGATAGTACGCTCAGAAGCAGCGATTTTCAAAGAACGTCGACGCGGGAGAGTTAGGGATATCCGACCGCGCCCGCGAAACATTCTCATTCGACCGACAAAGAGAGAAAGGAGCTGAAAAAGAAGAAGAAAATGTGATAAAGGGACGCGGTAAACCCGGGACCTGTTAAAAAGGAACGTTCCAAACGTGACTTGGAGGATCCGGAAGATCGTCGTAGCCGTAGTCGCGCTCCTTTTATATTCCAATGACTTCTGCCGGTCCGTGTTAACCCGTACGAGACCGAAAAGCGAAGGAGTAAGTGGTTGACTTTGCGCCGGACTACAAAGTTAAATGGAAAAGAGGAGAGAGGAACGAGAAAGAAGAGGGTTAAAAGAAGAAGAAGAAGAAGGAGAAGGAGAAAGAGAAAGAGCGAGGGAGAGTCGCGTCCCGTTCGTTCGTTCGTTCGTTCGTTCGTTCGTTCGTTCCCCTGCGTTATTTATAGGGGTTGCGCGCACTTCTGTCGGGCGCACGTTTAACGTAAAGCCGGTCTTATCTTTTACGCGATTTAAGGGGGGTTGTAACTGCGCGTAATCACGCAGCACGCGTACACGGGCCGCGTGCACTACCTACATCCCCCTTTTCACCTTGGAATCCGTTGAAATGCCCACTTTTTCATCGTGCCGTAGTCTAAACCACTCACCGTCCCTCTTTCAACGTGAATTCTAAACGAAATTGAATCGTCTGCGTGAGCGAGACCGCGCCGAGCCGCTTGTTTTTCCTCGACGGTGTCCGTCGTCGTCGTCGTCGTCGTCGTCGTCTCTCTTAACCGCGTAATCTTTGACTTCTCCATAAACGACGGCTTCGAAAATTTAGTCATAGATAACTTCCGATGCAGGTAGGCAGAATCTATCGTTTGTATCGATTCAATTTTGTTATTTAATGGAAGCAAAAAAATTTCCGATAAAAAACGAAAGTTATTCGTGACTCAACCTGATAGCACGTACGTATGAACGTTCGCGATTGATCGCGAGTACGAAATAGTGCGTAAAAAAAATATGTAAAAAATGGAAAAAAAAATTGCGAGATTAAAAGAAACGATCGAACGTTCGACAAGAGACTGACTTCGCCCTTTCCTCGCGACTCGTTAAAAATTTCAAACGTCGCGTAATTCGTCAGTTGCCTCGCACTCGTTACTCGTTCGATCGGTGCGTCTCTCGAAGGCTCGTGGAGCCCGCAACGGAAAAGGGCCAGCGAAATGCTCGGAGGTAATTTTATTTAAATACGGCGGGCGCGCGCCACTGTACTTGTTACGCCGAGTAATAAAACGGGCTCGGTCGTACCCCGTAGGCATACCGTCTGCACTGTGTTTTCGACTAATTAACGTTGCTCGCCGCCACGGTGCTTCGTGCTGCCCGCTTCGTAATATCGGCGCGCACCGCTAGACGTCTTCTTTCGCCTCGACAGTTCTCTTCGTCCTTCGCCGTCTTCGACGTCGTTCCGATCGCTCGGAGTGTCCGTCGTCGCGCGTTAATCGCCATTTTACCGGCGTTCGATGCGCCATACCTTCCTGTAAAGAGACAACAGTTAAATTCCTCGTGCTTGTTTCCATTCAATTTACACGCCCTGTAAATACACGCGAGAGATCCAACGATTTAATCTCGAACGACCAAATCGATTATTTACGTAAGGCGGATAAGATGGCTGAATTTTTTTCCGCTCGTCAAACCGTTCTTTCTTCGATTTCTTAGAAAAACAAAAGTACCGCAAAACGAACGTTTCCTTCGCTCGCACGTCTCGTCACCGACTAAAATCGATCGATGCGCGTAATTTCGCATACAATCGATTCGTTTGCTTTCGAAAGCAGCTGCCGCTCGTTCATCGTTTCGACCACGAGCGGTCGGGCCCCACTTTCCTATCGTAACCTCGCCATAGCCTATATACATTCGTTTCGTAACAGCGTGACTATAAGATAATGCTTGCTTTTTCGTTACGACTTCTCGCGCAATACTAATAGCTCCGATTAAGAGCGTAACATTTTCGTATTTATGCGCGATAATACGTACGATTTATACGTCCTTAACGATCGTAACCAGCCAATTAGCAGCCATCATCCGATTTCTTGCGTGGTATTCGGTGCTCCTCGCTCTTTCGCATTAACGATCATTAACGAAAGAGAGAACGAAATTAAAAATAGCGATACTCGCGAAATACGAGTCGCGTTGGTCGAATTTTTGATGCGCGCTCGGCCGTTGCATCGTCGATATTTCCATTCCGTACATTGGAAAACAGGCGCGATATCGGCGGAACGTCGATAGAAACGTTTATTATCGTTTACACTTTTATACCGAGCGAATGCCATTCGCCTCGGGAATAGCAATCAATGATTGTCCGTTTCGATCTCTTCTTCTCTTTTCGTTGGAAGGTCTCCCTTCCTCCCACGAGCTTCTCGCGCTCTCTTTCACCGTCGGCGTTTGACTGACTCGAGACGAGTCCATTATACGGCATGCCGCAACGTCCCGACGATAAACCAGGATTTATCGCCATAAACAAATGTATCGGGGTCTCTCTACTTCTTCCCTCATTAAGCATCCGCGTGCGAGAGCGCGCAACCACGCACACGAGCCAATTTAAAATCGAAATAAATCCTATTTTATCGTCCGTCCGCAAGTGCGATTATCTCGTCACAGAAGGGTCCGGCACCGCGAAGGTCTCCAGTACCTTATCCTTGCCGTGTTAGACCACGCGATATAAATATTTCGCCTTCTTGCGCCAGCGGTATCCGGTCCGCAGTTTCGTTCTTATCCCGTAAGTCGCCTTCTTTCGTCGCAATCGTCCACCTGACGGCGATCTTCGATGGAGCAGTACCACGAGAAGAACGCGTCTCGCTCTGACTTTCGCTCTGTATTTTCGTATAGCTCGTGGCGACCGCTTAATACAAATACGCGGCGACCGTTTTATCTAGCACCCAGTCGTGGTGGACTGGGGGATAGCGCACCTGCCTACGGATTAGAAGACCGAGGTTCGATTCCCGGTATGTGGATCCATACGAATAAAA
>JAITYT010001376.1:100117-122682 GCA_025433975.1 Liostenogaster flavolineata
GCACGTTCTCTCTCCGCTCGACGACGATCTTTCTCCGCGTGATAGAGGCGAAAGCCGGGTTATGTATTCCCGAGGCTCGAGCACGGAATTTCCAACGTGTTCCCTTGCTTATTCAACCCGGTTCGCTCGTTCCAGATTTTACCCTGAAATACAACTATGTACACGAGTACCCGAGTACGCCTATGCACGCGTCGCTCCAGATATTTCGACGAGGTACACGCGCCGGCACCGTTTCTAATTGCCAACTTCGCGCGCGTCCTCGCACTCATACTTACGTACAAATATATACGTATTATGCATGTGTGTGTTTCGCGTATGTTCACCCACTCACGCGAATCCTCATTTTTTTCTCTTTTTTTCTCAGACGAGAAGAATCCCCTTTTCGTTTACGAATGCCTTGGATTTTGGCGCGACATTCTCTCCCTTTTTCTCTCTCTCTCTCTTTTTCTCTCCCGCATCAATAGGACATTTAAATCGCGCGTGGACGCGCGACAAAAAACGCGTTTACCATCTCAAAATCAGAGAAGAACTCGACTTATCCGATAGAATAGATTTTAAATTCTCGTCTCTACGTGTCGATTTCTGCCGAATATCTTCTAGCGTCTTTAACCACTTGCGCAGGAAAGGCGCGACAATTTTATGATCAATCGATGCTCTATATTTCCTTCAAAAAACTATAAAAAGTCCTAGGTCGAAAGTAAATTAGTTTAGAAAATATAAATCTTTTTCCGATTTCTCTGAGGCATCGAACACTATGTGACTGCACCGTTCTGGTACACGCATCGGTGAATTTTTTGCCAGGGCAAGTGGTTAATAATATTTTCCATGCGGACGATTCTGCCGATGCGCTCTGGAACGCCGCCTTGAACGGAATAATTTTTCCCTCGCGTGAGCTCCGTCGATTAACTGTTCAAGGCGCAACTAACGAGTTACTATCGTAATTATCTTACACCTATTAAATAATGAAAGAACGTTACCTTCAAGCGTCCATTATTTATAAGAAAGAGTAAAATTTGTAGGTATAACTTAACTTGAAAATTAGGAATAAAAACTAAGCGTAATAAATATCTTTTCCAAAACTGTACTGTCAATACTCGATGTCGTCATCGTTCAAACGTGTCAACGTTCGTAAGGCTCTAAGGGTTAAACCTTACATTTACCGTAGTAATTACAAGGTTCAGTCGAATACATAGGATATTTTACCCGGAAATTCGCTTTCTTTTATCGTCTCTTTGAAATATTATACATCGTTCCCAGAACGGTCATCGTTTTACACGTAATCGAGGTAAAAGTGACGCGTGTTGGCGATGAAAGAACAAGGCGCTACTCTATCTTCGAGCGTAGATAGATGGCCTCTAAAAGCGAGACGGATCGCGAGGAAAATCGAACGGGCGGCTTTCGAGAAAATTCGCTTTCGTCGCGTACCTCGCGTTTTCCATCAAAGTCGCGTCCATCATCGGCACGCGGTACGCTTCTTTTCCCCTTGATCTCGTTTCGTTCTAGTATCGTAACGGGTGGTTCGTTCGACGGCGGTGACTGAACGCGCGGCAGGATGAAAGGGCGCGGAGAAAAAGGAAGAAAAAGGAAAGCGTTTGACCACGGTCCCGCGTTCCTGCCGAGAACAGTCGACCTTTTCGTATAATGGATACGTTCCCATACACCTAAACCCACGCGTCCAGTTCCAGCCGTAACCCGCGATTTACTTTAGCACCATCGGGACAAACCTACCGTTTAATATCCGCGACTTCGATCGTGGTGCACGAGCGTTACTCGCTTTCTCTCCTTGCGAATCTCTCCTTTGGCTGTCCCTCGTGGCTCGACGATCCGTCTTTTTTTCGCGTATCGATCTCGTCGTCGGTACCGGTGGCCCGTAATAAATGGTCGTTTAACATGTAACCACGCGTAGGAGCTACGTAAGAAATACCAAGGCTGTTAAAAGAATACAGGGCTTCTTTATTTAAATGGTACAAGACAGGACTCCTACCTTTGAACCTTACGAACCTTTTCCAAAGACGTAACTCTTCGGGGTTTTTAAGGGTCTTCGTGCTACAATATCGAAGAAGGGCGCGTTTCAGGCCGTTAAAACAACCCTGGTAGATTCTAAGCAATGAAACGATTCCAAGGGGTTGCTTACTCTTACTTACCATTTTTTAACGTGTAAAAACAAAATAATTTATTAACCAATATTTCATATAAACTTTCCGCAATTTTTCCCCGGATAGGTACGCGAGATCGTAGGGAAAAGAAAGGACGATTTCGATGAATTCGTTCCGTCATAACGTCGTCTCTATACCGACGATTCTCGTATGTAAAAAGGAGAAGATAGAGAGGGGAGATAGCAGCGTGGACCGAGCAAGAGGATGGAGAAGAATGAGGGTACGACACGATGTACGACGCGTTTGATAATTAGCGCGTTATGCATTCGGGCGCGTTTGATTTATCGCCTGGCTCGGAGGGGAACCGATCTCTGCCCCGGAGGCGCACCCAGGTCCATCTTACGCGAACGCTTTCTCCGCTTCTCTTCCTCCGCGCTATACGTGCGTGTTTCTCGAGTTTCGCGCTCCCTCTCTCTATCTCTCTCTCTCTCTCTTTTTTTCTTGCACGCGTGCACCATCTCCGTCGCACTCGATACGTCCCACTTCCTCAAAGCGTCCATTCTTCTCTTTTCTTCGCGTTATGTACCTCGTATCGTTTCGCTTTTTCTTTCTTCGTCTCTATTTCGCTATCCTTATCCTCTTTCCTCGTCGTAGCTTTCTCCGCTGGGATCTGACCGTTCGTCTTTCTCTTTTTCTCCTTCCGTTTTCATCTTTTGCAACGTTCATCTTCTCTCTCTCTCTCTCTCTCATTTATTTCCAGTTTTACCGTCTTCGTCTCTCTCTAGCCATCGAGTTTCGTTCCTTCCTTCTCTTCTATCGTTCTCCATCTTCCTTCTATGCAGACATACTTCTCTCTCTCTCTCGTTCTTCTCTATTGCTCCGATCCTTCTAACCCTTTCTTCTTTTCTCGTTCGTGGCCATACCTACTCTCGCCATTATCTCCTTTCATTGGCCTTCGGTGCCTCGGCGCGGCAATAGCCCAGAGCCGTACGCGGCTCCCTTACCTTTTTCCCTTCGTCGAGGATAAGTACGGGTTTGTGCGAGATATATCCCCGAGCCTCAACGACGCGAACTTTTCAGGATCGGCCTCTCGATCGCGGCTCCTTCCTCTCTCTCTCTCGTTCATTCGCACCAGAGATGCCTTCTTACATCGATGCAGTCCATCCATTCACTCGAGCGTCGTCCCCTCGTCGTTTCGTCGATTTCTCGCTTCGAAAAACACGGAATGCGATACATTTTTACTGGCTGTTTCCTCGAATTTACCGTATTTCGCCTTCCGTCTTCCTTGCCACTCTATAGACAGACACGCGCAAAAGGAAAAACGTTCTCAACGTTCACCGTCGTATTATTCGAATGAGAAAGGAATTACGTTCGATCTGACGCGTTCGTTCGCTTCAAGCGAATTTTCTCCTTTACAATGGACGAATAACGGCGGATCGCGAAGGAGATCATGCTTGTCAACAGTCGTGAAAATATGAAAACATCGTCGCCGCTTTCGACGCGCTTCGTCGCACCGATCGAGAGGGAAGCGAAGAGGAGACGTCGTAACGACGAGGAGCGGCTCGACGCGCCAAGGCTCAATGCCAATAATCGCAGGGTTACCGTGACGATCGGCGACCGGGTCCACGTCAACGATCTTCGTTTCTTCTTAGCTCCTTCGATCGTGCCTTTCCTTTCGTTTCGTGTGGTTACGGTCGAATCGACGCGGATGCCGGAATCGTAGGAAAAAATGCATGAAAACGGCAAGCAGCGGAACATCGGCTTTGCCACGCCGCTTTTTCCACGTTAAGTACGATCGTGCCCGCGTCTCACGACTTCATCAAGGCGTGAACGACACAGACGAAAGTACCGCGTCGAATTCGTTCGTGTCGCAGTTCGATGAGACGACGTTGAAACGCCGAAGACGATGCCTTTGGAGAGTCGTCGTACTTTTACGAATGGAAGACGCGTGTTCGATCGCGAAAATTTGATTTGCTGGCTTTCGAAGGCCCGTCTTAGTATCGTGATAAAGCGAACCTTAAGGATGTATTTCGAGTGCACGCGTTATAGATTTCTTTAGTTTTTCGATCGTTATGGCAAAAATAGGAGAGTAAAGAAGTCGTGAGATTCGGTTCGGAGATTGTATACGCGTGTTCTACGCGTGTTTTCATGCCGATGGATTCGTCATGTCCGCGAACGATTTCATCGCAGACATAATGCGAGCACACGTTTACTTTAACACTTTGACGGCCGGTCTTACGTATACGTGAGTTCATGTGTTCGAATCGTATAAAATATCACAGAAAATCAAAATACTAAAATAATTGTTCGAAAACCAGTATGTCGAGTAATTATTATATATTTATATTTTTATTTGATTTATTTTTATATTTAGTAATTATTATTATATTTCAGTTTATTATATCGCTTCAATATTGTAGTTTAGGTTATTAAAAACTGTTTACTGATGAATTATGTGACAGTATGTAGCCAGCCAGTCAATTTGTCGCAGTGCTGACAAAACGCGCCGGCTGCAAGCGCGAGTTTTTTTTACGAAAAGTGCAGCCGTCAAAGCGTCAACGCGTTTTCTCACGATTTTCTTGATAGATGGAGAAGCTGCGAAAAGATCCCGATTTCTCATCGCCATTAGGCTCCCGATCGCACTGGATTACTTCGAATAGGTCGAAGGACGCTTCGAAGACGCCTCGATACACTTACTTCTCTCGAATACGTCGAGTTATCGGAATTTGATCGTACTAGTTATTGAAGATCGTTTCTATTAAGACGCGAACTCGTGTCACGGGCCGCTTGATCCTCTTCTCCGATTCCCTTCTTGCCTTTTATGCGCTTCGACGCGAGGGTCAGGCGTTCTGAATCTGCCACTGGCGAGAGTGAGAGAACGAGAGAGAGAGAGAGAGGACTCACGGATGGAAGTACAACGATAATGGGGAGGACCAAGGTAGATGACTGGGGTGACACGCACGGCTAGACCGATTATATCGGTAATAGCTCCCTGGAGGATCGATCTATGTAGACTCGTACAGACTCGCCGCAATTCCCTACGTTTTCTCGCTCTCTCTCTCTTTTCTACCCTTCGCTCTGCCTATCAGCGCCTTTGAGTCACCGCGTTAAGATGCCACGGGGAGATTTCGCGTGGCACGTAATCCGCGCATCGTCGAACGTTTTACGTCATCTTGTCGAGCCATTCTGACTCACGACGTAGAACAATTTACGGATCGTTTCTACTTCCGTTCAGCCGAAGTGACGCAATATTTTTCCTTCCTTCGATTTCCTCGTCTTTCTCGATGCGAATTAATGAAAAACGCGGCGACTGATTCCGCGAGATCGTTGCGTCTCTTTCGTATTCTCATGCGCTCGACTGGGACACACGAGTTAACACGTTCACCGCCACGTTGGTCACGCGTGACCGTAGATTATTTTATTCGACGGCGATCATTTTGGTCATTCGTGACTGGAGTGGAGGCTCAAATTTTTATAATTGCAAAAATTAAATGAACATCGTCAGCCATCGAATTTTAAATGTCATAGATAATTCGAGTATGCATATGCATGCGTACCATATATAACCGTATTTATTAGTATTTCGTCATAACACGCTTAGACTAATGAAAATACTTTCGTGCCGCTCCGTGAAAAATATGTGAATTTGACAGTCAACGCGTTGATAAAAACGCCACATTTTTAACACGTCGAGTATACAAAACCCAAGAATATTCAATGTATACAAATAATTAAATAAATGAAAGTGTGGTCGGGAATAGTAAGAAGGCGACCTCCAAAAATAACAGCATTTATTTTTTAATCTTGACATTGTCGGTCCCAAACATTGCTCAAACGAAAAATTCACCCAGGGACTGACGTAGCGCTCAACGTGTTAAGCCCGACTTTTTCCTTCGTCATAATCCTAACACCAGGCATAATCTTTATCTTTTTTTAATCCCAAGCATCAACAACCATACGGTTGAAACGTGACTAAAAAATCATTCGTAAACGAGCGCGATATCCTCGGCAAGGACATCCTTTTAGTCGAGAAAAATCCGTAAAAGTCTTCGCGAAGACGCAGCGCGCTTCGTTACAGACACCGAACGACACGAGACATTCGTCTCTCCTTTTTCCATCAGGCCAAGGCGCTAGAAAACGCTACTCCTCTCCAACATCGCACTTACGTACAACGCTGATGGCACTTGGCGAATCCAGCGCGACGTTTTGCACTAAATCAAGAGGCGAGTACCGGCTCTTCGCGGACTAATAAAGCTTCGGCGCGTCTCTTACCGAATAGCGTTCTTGCGGTTGATACACAAGAAGACGTAATTCCGCGGTAATAAACTGCATTTACGATGACCTTCCGACTTCTCTGGTCGGCGCATTTCCCTCTCGTTTCTCCATTTGCTTCTTCCTTCCCGCCCCTCGTCTCACATTTTTCCTATCTCCGCTAATATTCGCCCTCTCCGCACCCTGCTTCGATAGTTCGAAGCACTGATATTCGCTTAATCGTGACAACATTTTTTTGGAGATAGAAAAATTGACTTTCAAAGGCGTCGACTTGTCTTTTAAATCGATCGCAACGCCTGTTAAAAACGGCATAGTTCATCGTTGCAAGATTTGCGTTGGTTGATGAGAATACAAGTCGAGAAATGTCGTCCGACATTTTGGATAGGTCGAAACGAGGCACGAGTTCGACGAAGAACGTCGACGTTCTTACGACAAAGCGCAACTCGTAGTACAGCCTCGTTGAAGCGTTAAATGGAATGTTGAAAAACTTGAAACGAGAATAAAAGCGCGATTAATATCGCCTTGTAGCTTTTACGATTATCCTTGTAATTAGAAGCGGCACGTTTGCCGGATCTCGTCAGCCATCGACACTCCATTTGCATCGGCACTCCAAAGTAGAGACTTTCAAAGAACGAAATACGCTTTCTCGGTTTACTTTTCCTTTGTAACCAAATCTTGGTCACGCGACGCTTTATATTTGCGTACGCGATATTAATGTGGGTTAAATAACGCGAAAATCAATTCGGAAAGGTTGATATAAAAAAAAAATAATAAAATGGGTTTCTTATCGATTCACGATTAAATCTGCTATCGAATGTAACACCAAAGGCGTGCTTTTTATCATTATATTATTTCGATTCGTAATTTCGCTCGAACGACGTCACGAAGAAATTCCAGCAGAAAAATACGCGTTTTTACGCGTATCGCGGATAACGAACGCGATATTCGAGGCGAATAAAGCAACAGTTCCTCGAAACCAGCGTTGGCTTATTCAGTGTGGAAATTGTATGCGCACGGTCTTTGGCCGATTCACTTTACGAGCTAAGGTAGTCGACGCTATTACGATATTCTTACCTCGTCATTGCACCTACGCTCGCGTTCGAATATGGAAGACTTTCTTACCGTATTCTATTATCCTTGCGAATTCATTGTTTTACCATTGCGAACAAATTATTACGTATTTTTGTTATCGCTTTTTTTACCTCCCCGGAAACTACTTCCCTTCATTTCATTACAAACGTCTCACTCTTTGCTTGTATTATTTGTGTTCTTTGTATTATTGTATTATTTGCATTAACTTACGCCTCCGATAACGAGATTTCCATCCGCAGATCGACTTAACTGACATACCGAGACGAAAATCTTCCTCGAGACAAATTTAACCCGCTAACTGCCAGCGTCTCTTTCTTAAGACGCAGACTCAACATTTTATTAAGAGCAAAATTATAAATAGTAGATAAAGAAGCAATAAATATCAGGTCGTCAAGGATGAAACTTGTAGAAAATTTGAAAAAAAAATTATTACTAACAACAGATTTCATCTTTGCCGTTCGCCATTTAGTTCGACGAAATCCGAGCTCGAACTGAAGGGATCAACGCGCAGTAAACGAACTAGACTAAAGTCAGTTTGGGTCGAAGGATCAAAATCGGTCATTACTATCAGCGATTTCATTATCAATTCTGGCACGTGATACTCATGTTTGGGTCAAAATCTTCATCACGAGTCAGACTCGTTAAAGTACGGGCAGGAATTAATAGATGCGAAAGCTTTGTCGTATACACGCTGATGTTTCACGGACCAAACAAGATCCTGCGCCAAAGCGACCCCACTCCGAACCTTGCTATAAACAAGTAACTGCATTTAAGGACTACGCCAATCCGAAATGAAGTCAGTTCGATTCTTTTTTCTAATCGAGATCAATCGACTGGTCGACTTAGCGTCCTCTTCTTGTTCCCACCGATACTCTCTGCGGAAATATTCGTGCGAGTATAAGCGGAGGGTTGTTTACGAGCATAGACAAGACCTGATCTAGAGACCTCGGGTATTCGTGACGTAATTCTTTCTTCAAGAGTCATGGAAGAATTTTACCTGCGGGGGCGATATTCTCCAGCATCACTCGTCCACTCGTTCGTATAAATATACGGATTGGCGTTCGAACTTCCAATCTCGTATCCCTCTGACCATCGTTTCACGGTTAAGTGTTATCTTAACGATAACTGGCGAACCTGACCGAACGTTAGCGACTAGACGTCTCGACGAGTCTTTCTTTATAAACGGACTCGTGTCGTATTTGCGTTTGCTCGTTCGGAACGTCGCTGTTCCGAAGCAACGCTTTTCTTCCCGATTTTTCAACGGGAGACAAAGAAAGATCGATAATTTCCCGTCGTTTCTTCCTACGAAGTCACGAAGAGTTCGCGGGCTCAGCTCGTAATCGAACGACTCGGAAAAACGTTAAATCGAACGTCGAAGTAAATCCATTAAAGAAAGCAGCTCCCAGATTCGATTACTAGCAATCGTGACGTTTGCCACGCCGGCGAGAACCGTTCGAATAAGCTGGTCACTGTCGCGATTGGAAGCCCCGACACGATCGAGACCGTTCACGACGAAAAACGACGACCCAAAGAGACCATTCCAATGCCGTTTACTTCGTTTTTACGAACCGTGAAATAACAGCGACTCGCCGTTTCACGGAGACTCTCGTCGTTCCGCCACGAGCCGGAATATCGTCTTTTGCCGTTCGGAAACTTCGCGAGGGTGTTGGTGTCGCGACCCGAACGCGGATCAATCTACTCGGAACCGTCGTTATTCTCGTATCTTTCGCAATTACGCCCCGCGCCCACCAGTGACAAGAAATCGGACGAAAAAATGTTCATTTCTCATCGTATTTCGACTTGACAAAAGGTTATCGTGCTTCACGAACAATAGAAATATATTAACCTTCTTACTACCTTACAACTTTTTACGTACCAGTGAAAAGTAGCTTAAAAAATATGCAATTTGAAAGACATTTATTAAAATAAACATGTTTTTCTTAAAAATAAAAACATCCTTAGATTTTCTTTCGTATTTCACTTTAAATTATATGTAATTTTACTCAAAAAAAGAAAAGAAAATTAATTCCATCGGTAATAATTATTTTGAAAATAAAAAGCCGATATATCGATTCTATGGTGGTAATAGGATTAAGTGCGAACGGTCTTCAGCATTCGGAGCCAAGTTTGTCGATCTTGTCTCAAAAATAAAAATAGTAATTATAATCCTATTGTAATATCGAGCAATAAATTTTTAATAACGATATTCTATATGAAACTTCTCAAAACATGGATACATGCGTAATTCAATTTTTGGCTTCATTTCTATAGCCGATGACTATACTACGAGTGACTATAATCGCTAGTCTGGTCGAAAATTGACTATTCGTCCAGATGAATTCGCTGGCCGGTGATTACAGTCACCCATAGCAGCGAAAGGGTTAAAAGAAAATCGAATCTACATTGCGTCTGGACAGTCGACGCAGTCGCGTCTCGAACGAGATATATCGTCCTTCGCATTTCTCGAAACTTTTCCGAAAGACGATATATCGTCGTCTGACACTAAGACGGTTAAGAATGTCAACACACGCACGAAAACATCACGTATTTACAAGGACGTATATAAACTGTGAATTAATTAATCTTGACAAAGACGAGTGCGTATCCGTGCGCTCTCGTGTCTCGCAAATTGCCCGCTCCACGAGTATTTATAACGGAGAAAGTCTTTTTCATTCGGACTCGCAGGCAGACCGTTCTGGCTTTCGTCGTTGCTGGAGGACAGGCCGCGTCACGTAACCCATCGAACTTCACAAATGCGAGCTATTTCGTGTACAATGGCTTAGATCCACGGATAGAGAGAAACGCAACGATATTCCTGCTACGGCGGAACGAACGACGGAGTTTGCTTTTGTTTTTGACATCTCGCAATTGCGCGCTGAAGCTCGATCGTGTTGTAATAAATATTTTAAGTTGCGACTCGTTTGTTTCTCGTCTTTTACGCGCGTTTCGACGACTCGTGCGCTTTCGAAAAAACAGCAACGAAATTGTGTAGCACGCATGGACGAAGCTTTCTTTTATTTCTTTTTTATTTATTTTATTTTGAAAACGTCGATTCGGTGGACGTGCTCGTACGCGTACGAAAGAGACGAGAGTCTCCGTTGGCTGTCCGTTCGAAAGTAGGTACGTACGTACGGATTTCTTTTTAAAAAGCCGCTCTCCATATTCATTATTTGCCCGTAATTCCGGCAGTGGGCTCGTGGGCTTTCACGTACGACGACGTCGTTGAATCCGAAAACGCTCCTCGCGTCCCTCGGGCCTTCCAGACAAAACGCACCGTAAAATTATACAAGCGACGGTAAGTACGCGCGCGTTGCAGCCACTTCCACGTGAAACGATCTCGATCGTTCCTTTTTCCTCCTCCCCTCCTCTACGAAGAGCGGGGTAAAGCGACCATCACTTACTTCGATGCATTTTTAAAAAAATCTTTCGAATAATCGACGATAAAATTTGACGATCTCGATAAAGGTATACGCGCGTCTCTCCGAACGCACGCGTGTACGTGTGTGTTCGGTTATCTTTCGCGTTACACGGTGGAAAAGTCACTGCGCTACGCGCAAATATTGGTAGAACGCGCGACGCTTTTTTCTGAACTTAACTTAACGTCGAGCGGTCGACTATGCGACGAGGAGTTTATCATCGCATGTAAATTGAAGAAAAATATAAAGACCTGAAATCCGGATTATATTAATACCTTGTCTATGAAAAAATACGTGGTTTGCGGATACGCGCGTTTAGATACTTCTGTTTTCATTTCTCTCCTTGGAATAAGAGGAAGTACACGGAATTTTGCACGATTTATTAAACGATACGAACCGAGTCGAATATATTTTTTTTTAGTTTTCATTTAATAGTTTTTCATAAAAACAACATACAAAAACAAGCATAGAAAAATCGAACTTAGAAAATACGTCAAAGATTTACGAAACGCATGAGAAAGTGTTTCCAAACGAAGTAAATAATTTAATTACACATGGAAACATTGTAAAAAGATTTAATTTCTCATAGTACACGTGGAGAAATTTTCAAAATGCACATAATTCACTGCTACTCGTCGTAGTCCAAAACGCGCATCTTTTTGTGATAAAATGGTTGAAATCTATTTCGTCGCTCGAAGATATTACAAATGATTTATTTTTTATTACCATAAAGTTGGTGATAAGTTTCTAATGCAATTGTCTAATAAAAAATTAACATTTTTTCATAGCTACAATTATTCATGTTAAAGGAGTACTTATGTCTAATTGAAAGAAAATTACCTTTAATCTCACTATAAAATGAATCCTTGATCACGCGAGTCGTGGACAATACTCGTAATACGAAGCGTATGCTATTAGCGCGTCGAACGGAAACGATCGAATATGCATTGTCGGAAGACTGTTCATAACAAATGAACGGAGCACCTAAAAACGACCAGCGTCTTGTAGTATACATATGTACACTGATAGAAAACATTACAACGGTGTAATAATGCCATCACCGTTGAAATTCATACACCGCATAAAAAAAATCGCACAAAAATAAAATCGCATAAAAAAGGACCGCACAAAAACAGATTTTACTGTACTTTAAGAGGCCACCCTCGTCGTTACCAGAAGGACACGCCATTCTCGCGTTACCGTCTTCCTTCGGCGAAGGGAAGCCTACGAACCCGAAAGAAGAAAAGAGAGAGAGAGTGAGAAAGATATAGAGAGTGTGTGAGAGAGAGAGTGTGTGTGTGGGAGAGAGAGAGAGAGAGAGAAAGGAAAAGGAAGACGAGCACGTCGAAAAGCGGCACGATGCGACGAGAACGAAAAGAAGATGAACAAGAGTGGTGGGATAGAGACGAAGGAAGCTGGAGTGGGGCTTAGGACTTTAAGGAAGGAGGAGAGAGGAGGGGGATCCACCGAAAGTACAGGGTAAGGCCAGAGCGTCATGCGTTCCGGTCAGTACCGTCTTCTTCTCTTCGTCGTGGCCTCGTCGTGCCCCTTCTCGTAATTTATGTTTGCTTTATTGCCAGTAGAATAAGGAAGCGTCTTATTAAAGACAGCCGCGTTCGCTGCTCGGGAGATTGAAGACGAAGCGGGAGCAAGACGGCGGAGAAGGAGAGAAAAGAGGACGGAGAAAAGACAGGAGACCTCCGCGAATTTGTTTCTCGCTCTTTCTCTTTCTCTTCCTCTTTCGTGCTCTCTCTCTCTCTCTCTCTCTCTCTCTCTCTCTCTCGTGCGTCTCGCGGTTGACAGTACGCGATAGATTTTTCGCTTCTTTGACTGTCTTTTTTCGAGTCTTCGTCGATCGACCGAATAGCCGAACGAAAGGAAATCGGTATGGAAAATAAAAGAACGCAGGAATCGACTTCGTTTCTATTCATGCTATTTTTTTAAAAATAACCGATGGAGTTACGATTACGCTCGATATCGAATTGAGATATAATCACGCAGCTGCTGATTTTAAAATTCGCTCGGGCTCGTGTAAGCGCGGCCGATACGACCGATCCAATAGCCATCGAATAGTTTTCTTCGCTTCCGCAGCTAGCTAGCTAGCTTTCGTTAACGTAGCAGAACGATTCGGAATCACGATCGTATTTTCTTACGCTGTGCTTTATCGGGAGCAGCACGCAAATGTTCGCGCTCGACCCTTTTACAGATGTCAGCCATTAACGTCACATCTTTATAAATTCAGAAGTACCGCGAGCTTATGTAAATCAAATTCTTCCTTCGGCTCGCAGTCGCTAAAGGAATTCCGATCGAGAGATACAGGACCACGCGTCTGATTAATTCAACTCCATCGTACAATGGTTACATTAACACGTTCACGCCGGCGTGCACCACCGGTGGCTCACACTTGAACGCAGTTCGTTTAGTAACTTGAAAAAAATTTCCATATGGTTGAATATGTAAAAATATATTTTAACGTTTATTAATCAAAAAAAGGAGGATTTATTTTATTTTACGTAGTATTTACATTAAGTAGTAAAAACGTAACAATTCGATATTATAAACTTAACATAATTGTTTATTTATTTCGATACAATTTTTTAAAGCATTTTAAACATACTGTCTATTTTTTCTTTTGTATAAATATTTGTAACATTCTTTACGCTGTTGTCTTGTTTTTCCTGCAGATCTTTGTACGAATGAAGAAAATGTGAACTTTTTTTCAACGGTATTTGCTTTCTAATTATCGCTTCTTCGCTGTGATGATTATTGATCGAAAGGCGATCGATAATTTGTTCTCTAAACTTTAAAATATTACTATATTTATTATCTCTTGCACACAAGTTACACAAGTTGCAAGGTTGGCGCAGGCATTTCGTTACTGGGCGAATAGTACGCATACAATGTCCTAATAAGCTGCAGTACCTCGCCGCCAGATGAAGCGAAGTATGAATTAGAGCGCCGTCTCACAGCGAAAAACACGAATATCGGCGCTGGCGTATTTTTCGCGGCGCACTTGACTATGTAAAAGTCTCGTTTTAAACGATCGATGTCTTTCGCAACGTCCAGGAATATCGAACGAGTTGACGAAACTAGAGGAAAATCGACGATCCAAAAACGTCTCGTCGATGCTTTTAACGGTTAAGCGAAGGAGGTCAAGGAGAGAGGACCGACAGAGATGACTAGATAAGAAAGAAAAGCAAATTCCCGGATAAAGATAACTCGAACGATCGTTCTCGGTTCGAAAGAATGGCAAAGGGACTCCAAACCGACGGACTCACGAAACGTTTCGTTTGAAAGTTCGCCGCGTCTTGAAAATCGGAGGAAGTGCGAGACATTATCGACGACAGTCAGCGAATATTTCTAGGTAAAGGAAAGTCGAGTCGTCGTTTCGTGCTCTCGACGTCCGAGACGCGCGCGCGCACACCCACTCTTTCATCTCCTTCCTTTCACGTTCGACTCTGCCTCTAAAGAGAAACACGATCCTACGCCTATTGCGCCGAGGGTTCGTCACTGCAGTTGCCGCTGCGCTTCCCGTGTTTCGAAAGCCATGTGCCAGGAAAGGCAGGCACTGGGATTACCTGGAATCTACCTGAGAATTCTCTCGTCGGCACGTCACCGTCCAAAGTCCCACGGGAAATCCATAGCTTTGTTTGCCGGACGTCGAACGTAGGATAAGCGGATTTCTACCGCGTACTTTTCCGACCGTACTACCAGCCGTGAGGCTTAATAAGCTGCAAGCGTGCTTTCAGGAAGTACAGCTATGGCGACGGAGAGGGGAGGGGAGGGGTCGGAGGCGAAGAGAAGGTTGCGGTAGTCTCGGTTAGGCGATGGTCGCATCGAACGATCGTCGTAAGGACGATCCGAACAGCGACGCTTTCGTCGGACATTCGGACGTTCCCTCGTTTGGTCGTCGTAAATTTTGGTCGATCGATCTATCGATCACGATACCGATCGGAACGAGGACGGGCGAAGGAACGGCGCTGCTAACGATAGACGCGTACTCGAGCGGAGACTAATGGCACCGTCGACTTGCCAAGCGGTATTTCGCGTTGCACACGCTCATTTGCATTTCTTTCGTAATTATTATCCATCGCCATGTTACTCGCATCTTCGATAATGTCGTTCCCCTTGAACATCGAAGGCACGGCCAAAGGTTCTTCCAGCCTTTCTCCTTCGAGAGAGCGAGAGAGAGGACAAAGACGCGGAGATACACCGGCGTGCAGGCGCGTCATATTCAATGGGAAGAAAGAGAAGAAGAGAAGAAAACGGCGATCGAGCGCGTCGTGCACCGCGTATTTCTTCGAGTTCATCGCGATGGAAACTAACCGGCGAAGAAATAAATAGCTTTGTCGCTTCTGTTGCGCGTAAAAGCGTGGAAAATATTTTCCAACGGGACGAGAATCCATCTGGAAAAATCGCGTCTCACGTTTGCCAATTAGTAACGATAGTCGTCATTACCGAGACCTTACCGACCGAGCGGTGTCTTAGAGGATCAAAGAGGACGCGCGTGACAAAGTGACGTCGAGAGAGGCTCGATCCATCCCCTCCTCTTCCAATTCCTTCGTACGATTGTTCGCGATAAAGCGGAGGACTTTGGTATCCTTCGAGGGTGACGATTTCAGCGTGTCTCTCTCGAAAGGCACGGCGGCGGCCCCCCTCTCCTCCGGCGCTCTCTGGAAGCGAGGAAACAGGACTGTCGCGTTATCGGATGGCCCTTATCACGGGCACACCGTAATGGAGGGTATTATAAAAGGATCGGAGGATCGAAAAGGCGGAAAAGAGCGGCATAACGTGGCCAGGCGTAGCTTCGTCGTTGGAACGTGCTTTGCTGAGATCCGTGTGTGGGTGCGTGCGTGCGTACGTGCGTGTGCGAAGAGCTAAACCCAGGCTTGGAAGTACGTACGAGTCGTTCGCCGGTGGGAATCGTCATTTAGATACTTGCTAAAAGCGATTCGCAATAAAACCCGAGAGCTCCGCGCCATTCTCCCTCTCTCTCTCTCTCTCTCTCTCGGTCTCTCCTTTCTCTCGCCACCTCCGTCTTTCCGATAGGAAGTCTCTCGTAATGGACTCCCCGGCTCTTTCCTCTTCCTCCAGCCTCAGCCATGAGCGAACGTAATTTTCGACGGAGTTACGTCCCCGCAAAATATTATCGGCCGATCGAGACGATACCTCGGGCTCTTTATTTTCGTTGGACGTTCGTCGTATCGCCGATAGCCTCTTTCCTCTTTCCTCTCGGCCGAGAGACGAGAGGCGAGCTCGAATTCGCCGGGGAACTCCATTTTCTCGCGCATTCGCGCGGTTCGATCTTCGACCACGGACCAAGGCGAAGGAAGGGTGTTCGAATCGAAAGGAACGATTTCGATGGTTCGAACGACTCCGCGCGAATATTTCGATCGCTTCCAGAACGCTCCTTTCTCTTTTACGCGGCCCGAGGGCAGCGATAGGCGAGCTCTTTGCATTTTACATGCCCGTAATGGCATTCCTCGTCATCGCAGCGCGTAAATGCTCGAGTCTTTAGCTTATTACGAAGGAATCGAGCGCGGTTCCGTCGTATCCGCGCGTATTTACATGCCGCTTCTACCGATAACGTCTACATCGAAGTTCGAGACGCATCCTTTCGAATTATCTTCTCTTCGCAGTGGGTAAATGCACGTTCCTTGCTTTCCTCTTCTTCTCACTTTTTTTTCGATACTCGATGATCCATTTTTATCGAACGATCGTACTTCTTTCGTTAGCGGCCTCCCGTAGAAAGCTACGAGAATTCCCCCGAACGTCGAAATGAATCTTTAACCCTCTCAGCGCGACGTTCTGTCTAGTGAGAAATGCGAAAGGTAATTTAATAAAATGTATCGACTCAGGAAGAAAAGAACATTATGAAGATATTTTTTTAGATCTCCATATGCGATTGATATGATAAATTATAGCGCTTTTAACCATGGTTAATAAAGAGCAGAACTTTCTTTGCTCCATTATTTCAATCGTCATTAACACGTTACGATCGCGACAAGACTACGTTTTCTTCGTATCTTTCTTATCGCAACCTGTACAGTGTTTGCTCGACGAAATTATTTTCCCTATGGTCAGTTTGGAAGCGATTGCCAGAAGGACGGCCAGATAAGTAAGAACGATCTTTGCAACCTGTACAAAACAACGATTTATGCGTATGGTGCAACGTTTTCCATTAATACATTTTCCGATAAGAAGCAATATTTAGATTCATTCTTTTATAATCTCCAAATTATCTAATATTTGATGATAGCGTAAAATAATCGCTTAAGTTATCGATCGTCAGTCATCGATGACTGACACGGCGCTAATGTCTTAAATCAGCGAGCGAACTTCTCGTTCGACGATCGAGGAACGCCCTCGACAATTCTTCAAACGTTCCAAACAAAAATCGATTTATCAATCCGTCGTAAATTCACCGAACAGTGAACAGTCGAAGCGAGATGTCTCTCGAAAATAATAACTTTTCTCTCAAGAGTCGAGACAACACCGACCAACGATCTTCGCCATACATCACACGTCTTTGCGCGGCTCGCTCGAGGCACGCTCACGATCGACCAACAACGCCTCCTTCGTTACAAAGTGATATCGACGGCACTTTCGTCTTCGAATCGAGAGACAATGACGACGTAGAAATTACCTAGTCTACCATCCGCTCGTATCGTTGGCTACGATTGGACCGCGATAGTCCGTCGGGCGCATTATACCGTCTTCGAGTTCGTCGCTCTCGCGCCATTCGTAAGATCTTAACGCGGAAATTCGCAATCGACGTTGGTTCGTACCTAAGGCTCGCGAACGAGGACAAGAAGCGCAGGCGTCCGCGGGTCCCACGAGAGAATCTTACGCTATTTCAGCACGCGGAGCTATTTCGTTTACCGACTCGCGTTTTGCCAGCGTGATTCCGGATACTGGTTTCTGGTATTATTGGCGTTGTTTCGCCTCTAGCGTTCCACGTCGTCGTTCTTGTCGTCCTCGTCGTTATCGTTATCCTCTTCCTACGTAGAAGGAAGCGAACGAGAGGAAAGGCTACGCGCAACCACCACCACCACAACCCACTCACCACCGACCGTGCGTTTCGCTTCCTTCGTACAATCCTACGAGAAATTACCAACGTGCTACGTTATTAGCCCTTATCGAATTCGCGAGCGTACGTAGGTCCTGCGATTTTCCGTATCTCGTCGGGAGATCTCGACTCGTGCTAATTGGTTGTATGCGTCTCGAGGAAACGTTACGAATTAAGTGCGACGTTAAATAGGAAGAGGAAGAGCTTAACGCGACGATCGCGTACGCATAGGAACCGTTTCGCATGGATCGTTTTCTTCTTTTCGATCGACCTTTTCTTTTTTTTTTCTTCGTTCGATCCATTTTCGAATACGAGCGAATATAAATTAATCTCGAACGAATATCGAATTTAACTTCTGCTTTTTCCGTTGCCGATAAATAGTTCTTGGATCGTAACGTTGAGCTTCTACGGCTTTTTTTTGAAACATTAACCCTAAGCGTCAAAAGGGGTTTAAACGATCCCTTATGAAACAGACGTTGATACTCAGAAAAAAATTGTTGGTTTGTCGAAGAAAATACTGTACAGCATATACCAATAAAATATTCAATTCCATTTTTATAAGCGATATAAACGATTAAAATAAATGTTGAAAAGGGTCGTTTGATCGTGTTTGGTACGTGTAACGTTAATGATTTTTATCGTAACCACCATCTTTTCATTAATTTGGATTTTTAGATTCGGCGAGAACGAAAATGCAACCATTTAATTAATCTCCGACGGAAGGTAGATTTTTTTTTCGAAGCGTCGTATACCTCCTTTCACGAGCATCTCGACGATTTAAGGCGAACCACAACGCAGTGCTCGAATATGCGAGCTCGGTTTTCCTTACAACGGGACTTGCTTTCGACTCGGTGATTCCGTCGAAACGCGCAGCCCTGAAAAAGAGCGGCTTAAACGGAACGAAAACGAGTATACGAGAGTAAGAGCGAGAGAAGAGAGCGAGGAAAAAAAGAAATAGATCGTGGAAGGGGATCGTCGGTTTCGTCCATTGTCGGGGCGTAATGCGAATCGCCAGCCGCGTACACGAATTATACAAGCGTACGTATCTTCACGTACACGCATACGTCCATATATGTATATATATATACATATTTATTTATTTGTACGCATATATTTATTTCTATAGGAGCATATAGACGTAGGAACGCGTGCACGCGGAAGCACACGTACGTACGCGCGGTCCGATCTGATTGCATGCCGCAACGATATTAATCATAGCGGTCTGACGTACCCTCGGCCCTTCGTCTCACATTATTTACCTCCTTTCAGCCCCCTGGGCAACCCTTCGGGGGTCGACGCGGCCGTACCTATCGCCGAGGGCCCGGCATCGCGCTTCCAAGGGTCGCCCTTGGATCCGCGCCTTCTAGGATCCTCGTTCTGCTTGCGCACGCGCCGTTCTCAGTCTCGACCACCGCGACATTCATCGGCCAGTTTAGCAGCACTCTTGCGCTCGTGGTGACGGAAAACGATGCGACTCAACGCGACACCGGGACAGGGGAATCCGTAAATAGGCGACGGATGAATTCCTGACAGGATAGCGACGCGGAATTCTCATGAAAAATATTTCGCGATTAATTAAAAAATACCGTGGTGTCTGCGATTAAATGCACGCTCCTACCGCAGAGAGAGAGAGAGAGAGAGAGAGAGAGAGAGAGAGAGAGAAAGTCGAAATGAAAAGAGGAAGAGAGAAGAAAGACGAAAAAAGGTCGAAGCGTAGCGAGTACCACCTGGGTTACCAAACAGAGCCAGCAGGGGCGAGAGGGGGTGTTGGAAGCGAAAGAAGCGGAGGAAGTAGGCCAAGGGTGGGATTACGTGGAACTCGGAAGATTATATTTGAGTTCTTTGTTTCGGGGATACTAATTATCGGAAGACTCTCGCTCCCTTCTTCCTCTTACCAATGCCAGAGTGTCTTTCTCTTTCTCTGTCCTCTTCTCTCCTCTCCTCGTTTTATCCCCAATTTTTTCAGCGTCGTTCGAAAGCTCCCTGCACGGCCCATTTTGTCCTCCGATTTCGGTCGGTCGGTCGTTCGCGGCTTTAATATCTCGATTATCTCTAAGCGAAGAGAAAGGGGTCACGTCGTATTTTTCGAAAACTCGACTTCGAAAGGAGAAGACTCTTCGTACCAACTCGTACGACGAAAAGGAAGATCGTCGTACTCGAGTGTTCCTTCCGTTGGATTTTTCACTGTCGATAAATCGCGATATTCCCGTCCCTACGGACTAGACTTTAACGAGCTACGAACGATATTCCTCGATTAGCCACGCTCGTCGTTTCCCCCTCTCGACGACGTAGGAAGCGTCTTTCGAACCCTCGACGCCTCGACGGGGGAAAAGACCCGCCAAAATGCGGCGCGACGCGTACGGAGGACTTCCTCGAGAATTCCCTCCGATAAAGGGTTTTTTTTTTACGGTAGATTCGAGAGGAAGGTTTCTCTAGTCGCGCGTAGAGAAAAAGGACATCGAGGGGAAGGTAGATCTTCTTCATTCGAACAAAGACACGACTGTCTCTCCGTACAAACCCAGCCTGTGAGAACCCAAACCTCGATAAAATTGCTCTCGTTCTCCGTGAGACTCGATTTAATCCCTTGCATTAGGATTTGACTCGGAAGAAGCCGGGCCCAAGCGATGCGTCCGAATGGTCGGGAAAGGAGACGAAGCGACCGAGTACGAGATAGCCGCACCCGTGTTTATTTCACGCGATCGTGCGTGCTTCATGCCGAATTTCTGCGAATTACAAATGAATTTGAATGAAAAACTTTAAAAAAATATTTTAATTAATACATATGATCACAGTAAATCCTGGATAAATAATAATGATACGATTAATCAATAGCGGAATGCAAATAAGTTGAAGCATTTCCACGGCATTAATATTTCAACTGAAATAAATTTTCGGATTATATCATAACTACCAGACCTAAACGTGATAAACAAAATATAAATTAACAATTTAAATATAAACAATTAAATATAAACAAACTATTTTATTAAAAAATACTCACAAGTATAAAAATAGATAATCCTGCATGGTACTTTATAAAACATTCCTGTAAATGCAAAGCTACTTTATATTTTGTGCACTCCCGAGTCGTTTCGCTTCGTTTTTGTTGTTTGTAAAAAACTTTACACATTCTAGTCGAGTGTTACTTTTTAAACGTTCCATCGATATACTTTGCGAAATGAGGTCAATATTTCGCTTGTAATCTTAATGGTAACACGAGTTCCCATTCGAGACATTCTAACTTGGCCGACGATTAAGTTCACGAGTTCGACTCGTGATATTTAAATTTGGCCTAAAATTTTCATCGCGACTCATTCGTTTTCATTTCTTAATTTTCCTTCAGACTCGTGAAAATAATGCAAGGGGTTGATACTTATTCGTAACGAGATCGAATCTTTTCCTTCGATCTAATCTCAGTTTCGTTGCGAATCTAAATCCCCGCCCGAAGAAAGATTGGCAAGACTGTCGTCGCGTCAGGAGGCAGTCGATCGAAGGGGGACGCGAAAACAGAGAAAAGAAGTCGAATCGAGCGCGTCGCGAGCACGCGCGAGCGATTATAAATTCCTCCGGTGGCAGTCGAGACGACAGGAGAGGGAAGGCAAATAAAAACGACGGAAGGGTTAGACTATCGAAACGGGATCGTAGCTCGGTGCTCTCGTTGAAAGAAGTTAGCGCCGGCGACGCGGTTAACGAACCGTGTGCGCGATCAACGAAATACACGGGGAAAAGAAAGAGAGAGAAAGAGAGAGAAAAAGAGCGAGAGAGAAAAAGAGCGAGAGAGGGGAAGGAGAACGGAAAGGACCTTGGTCGCAGGGCGAATCGAGCCGACCAACGGACGATCGAGTGACTCGAACTCTTGACCTTTCGAAAGGGACAGCCGCTGCAATCGCCAACGTCTCGAGGAAAGTTGAACGATATTATTCGCGAGAGACAATGAGAGACCTCTGTACTCGATGGATAGACGACGACTGGAGCTCGACGGCGACGAGAGTATCCTAACGGAGCAGCGCGTCTTTAACGACTTTCTCAGCTTTCCCGTTTATTGTAAAGAACAACTGGCGAAACGTAATTAGCCTCGACATTGCGTAGGAGGAGCCAGGGAAGAAGGACGAGGCGGCTGAGCGTCGTCTTTCCTTCGTTTTTTCTTCTTTTTTTTTCACTTCGTCCAGCCGTAGAACGAGAAGGAACCCGGAGAGGGGAGGGAGAGGAAGAAGAGTAAACGAGAAAGGACGGGTGAGGGGAGGTGGACGAAAGATCACGAGGCGACGAAAACGCGGTTCGTCGCTTTCCGAGTTTCTATTACCTTTCCCCTTGCCCCCGCTCCTCCTCTTCCACCCTCTCAGGGTGGGCCACTCTCCCGAGAGACTTTCCTTCTAAATTCGTTTTTCGAGTCTCGCCGTAGGAGCGTCTACTTCCCACCATCTTCTTACTCGTCGGTACTTTTAATGGCCTTTAAATAACCGTCTCGTTTCCGCGCCATCGGCGTCCTCCTCGCCGTCTTGCTCCGTTAGTCTAGTAGTCGGCTCGTCATCCCAAGCCCCTCGCTCCCTTTCTCTCTCTCTCTCTCTCTCTCTCTCTCTCTCACCGCCTCGTCGACCTTAAGAATTCGATTCTCGCGAG
>JAITYT010001376.1:143187-173015 GCA_025433975.1 Liostenogaster flavolineata
AATCATCGCGGCGAGATTTCCCCAGCGTACCCCGATGTATCTTTCGTCGCAGCACGGCCGGGCAATACATTAAGCGTAGAACGCAATCGCGCACGGAATCGCACGCGTCACGCGTTTCTGCCTTCCGGGGGGCTTTTCCTATTAACAGGCGCCGCCGACTCGCTCCTACGTGCTCGTGGATCCGACCGATCGACCAACCGACTAACCTACGTGGCTACGTGCCTCGTACGGAGGCGGCGCCGTTGTTAACGAATTCCTCGGATTTAATTAAAAGAAGGAAAGGCTTTATTCCCGGCGATAACGCGCCTAGCCTGTTCGTGCCACCGAGAAATTTCACGATCTTTATAAACGCAATCGCGGCTACGTTACGTCGAACGGCGGAACTCGTGCGTTTCCGCGCGAGAGGACGAAGATGTCGTCGTAGCAGTCTTTAGAACAAGCTTGCGTTCTGTGCTTTTTTTAATCCTTTTGGTACGAACGCCGGATATATCCGGCATCCACGATGCGAGTCGGATCCGGTTCGCGGATGGCACATTGGTAGGCCATCCATCCAATGGCTCTGGATCGCTGGTGATTCCGTCGTACGTTCAAACGTCGATCACGAATGAACGCTTCCCTCGATTGGAAAAAGATGGAAGCGTAGACTAACGAGTTCACTCGATCAACGCGAACGGTTTATTGTTCAGTCTGATGCTAGTTGTAGCTACGACGTATAACACGGTTTTCTGTGTACGTTTTCGAGGAATTAGTGTAGATTAAGTTGTAAGAATGCCCACGAGAGTGTCTATGTCGTGTCGTGGCTGGAGTAGATTAGTGAACAGGAGCACCACACGCGATTTGCGAAGATCCAGTTTCGAATTTCGACGTCATCCGGTATTTAATCTTTTTCGTCGGCTCTTCAACATTAAGTCGTACCACTGAGAAAATCCTACGTTGTTGTGAGAAGTGAGGGATCGATCGAAGCAAGCGTAGATATCAAGTTAGGTATTTACGTTAGTTCGTACGTTGTCAGCCGAGGACGGACAGAGTCTTTCAAGATGGCCGAGTGTGGGAAAGCGACTCGCGTCATGTTAAGTTGTAAGAATGCTCAAGATAGCGTCTGTGTCGTGTCGTGACTCGAGTAGCTTAGTGGACTGGAGCATCGCACGTGATTTGCGAAGATCCGGGCTTGAATTTCGACTCACCCGGCGCTCGATTTTTTCGTAGGCTCTTCAATATTAAATTGTACCAATCGAAGCAATTCTTACTTCGTTATTAGAAAACTCTACATCTATTCGACCAATGCCCTTTTATTGCTTGCGTGTAGTTACTTTCCCCATCGCATAGCATGCAAACGTTTTCTTTCGACAACGCGTCTTCCCTTGGCGCCCATCGATCGTTGGTTTATCAAGCAGTTCGTCCTAGCATCGACTGGTTTGGAGACACTTTACATTAAATTCCATATCTTGATCGGCGCCAACTGTCGAAGGTCTCCCGGAAGGTGACGTCACACGCTAGAATCCTTTGATTTCGAGACTGCTTCTTTGTATTCTTCCGGGTCGCGGCAGTTATTCACCAGCAGCGAGTTCGAACGGTTGTCGAAGCGCATCTCGCGTCAAGTAATCCGTAGGCATTCCCCTCGACGTTATCGTTCCCAGCCAAATTCCCTCCTCGAGTCTCCTCGCTGCCCCGGTGCTAATCAATGCGCATAAATTGTTTTAAGAGAATCGTTACTGGCATTCTGCTCCCGTCGTCTAGCGCCGTTCGAATTAATGTCGCCAACGAGGGGGCTGTTCGCTCGCTCGTCCTTCGAATCGGCACAGTTGACACTAAACGTACCGGCGTTTTCGTATACCCAATCATACCATGCGGGGTCGAATGATCTTTTACGAAAGAAACGTCGGTTTTTAGAAAATAAATTTCTAATCTATCGAACGAAATAAGGTACAACATGTACCGATAAAATAGTCAAACATATATATAGGATATTAATAGTTATTTATCTGATTGATCGATGAGAATCTTTCCTCTAAAAGTTGGGTATCGAGCTAGACAATTAGTAATAATCGATACGATGAATTTATTTAAAGTATAGAGAATGAAAAAAACTTCGTTTAACACATTCCTGCGCAACGTCTTAACTGTTTATCCCCGCTCGGCCCTTTTCAATCGCCTGGCTTTCCCCTTTTTCCCCTTAGACACATAACGAAACACTTAACTCGTTACCCGCCAATGTCCCGATTTTAGGACACGGATAATACGAATATTTTGAGCATTTCTTTATAACAATTATAGCACATTCTGCCGACATCCAAAAAAGGAAGATCATATTTTTTAAATATACATCCGACATTTATAATTATAAATCAGATATTTCATGCACACCAACCTAATAAATATACACATATGTGTACGTATTCTTGATTTTGTTACATTGTGACGGGTAATAGGTTAATTTCGAAACGCTTTTTCGAGAAATTTCTCGGACCACATATGTTTCCATTTTTATAAACGATATAAAGAGTCGAAGTAAATTTTGTAATAGGTCATTTGATCCAGCTTGAGACGCTTAGTGTTAAGTTCTTCGCGTCGACGGATAACTGGAAACGCGCGATCGCCAATCGCGCTCGTACGCGCCTCGATCCTTCCACGATTTTCCACGGATTTACATCGAGCCGACGCTTTTATTGCGCGTTAACGAGAGAACCATAACGCACTCGTGTTAGTCCTTCTAGTCGTAAATAACTTTCACCGGAGAGAACGATCTCTCGCGTATAATACGAACGACCATGGTGACGTGTAACGACCATTGTCGCACCGTCGACTTTCCAACGTTGGAATCGAATTCATGCAAGGCGTACGGAAGTTGCTGGCTGTTCGAATCGACGAAGACGGACGATGCACCCAGCCTGACGCGTGGGACGAATCATCGAAATTACGGGTATTGTCGTTAGCGTCAGGTGTCGAGTGTTTCTCGAAGGAAGAAAAATCGAAGATTTATCTTCGAAAGTATCGGGTCGTCAAAGATGAAATTTGGGAAAAATTTGTAGAAAAATTATTATTAATTACAAATTTAAACCTTGACGATCTTCCTTTTTCTTTCTTTTTTTGGGTCTACGAAAAATCGAAGCTTCCATTGGGCTCGTTCGATTGGACTCGCCAATGCGAACTTACCAGTGGCTGATTCGTACGCGCGAAATCGTCGTTTGGGGAATCGAGCGACGATTCGAGCGAGAGATCCTTCGTAAGGAGACGATTTAACGTTCTCGCTTTACCTAGGGCGCCTCGCGGTCACGCCAGACGCTGGGAGGTCCGTCCAGTCGCCGATCGAAAGGACAGCGAGGATTCGCCGTATCGCTCCTCGTTCCTCGATTACCATCGAAACGAGAAATCGCGGCGCGGTTAGGATGAAAACGATAATTTGCTTGGGATCCTTTCAGCTGCGCGGGTTCGCACGCGAGGCGAGCCTCATTAGAGACCTACCGACTGATTTAATTCGAGGCCGAAATTCCTCGTTACGAGGCTCGCATTAATATGAATATCGAATGATTATCTCCGGTCGATTATTGTTATCGCTCGGCGATTAGCGGACGGATTTATGCGTTCGACCGCGTT
The DNA here is from genome assembly GCA_025433975.1 of Liostenogaster flavolineata. Taxonomy (NCBI): domain Eukaryota; kingdom Metazoa; phylum Arthropoda; class Insecta; order Hymenoptera; family Vespidae; genus Liostenogaster; species Liostenogaster flavolineata. The sequence goes on from JAITYT010001376.1 coordinate 146,782, forward strand.
TTGAACGCGCTCTCGCATTCGCTTTACGAGATCGGGAAGCGACACCGCCGGCTTTCGTCGTCCATTTCGTCGTTTTCGCGTCCCTCCGTTCGACGACCGAGATAAAACCATCGCGAGATCCTGAAAATCGAAGTGACGGCCGGCACGGAGATCGAGATTAGTCGATCGTCGATCGATCGTCCCTCGAACGACGAAACTTCCTCGCGCAATTTTCGCGGAATTCTCTCGCGAGGGAGAGTAAAAAAGAAAAATGGGATGGAGAAGAAAAGAAGGAAGAAAAGGGAAGGAACGAACTGTTACGAAAGAGAAGGAGGAGCGTATGGTAAATAAGGGAGAAAGTAATTTGTCGAAACGAGAGACGACGAGTTGTCGCGAGTCGACGTTTCACGAGTACGAAGAGAGGACGGATGGAAGGGCGAGGGGAAGGGCGGAAGGTCGGAGGTGGTTTAACCGGCGTTACTTTCGTAGTCGGTAGAGCAAACGACTGCTCGCGTCACCGGAGGCTTCTCTTGGATTTTCCTCTTTCCTCCCTTCGATCTCGACCCTCTTCCTCTCTCTCTTTCTCGCTCACACCCACACGTTCACCCGTTCTTCCTCTCGACCCTCCTTTTTGTCTCTCTTTTCCAGTAGCGATCCTCTCCGGTAGTCTCTATCCGACGGAAATCTGCCATCGCGCGGGTAAAGGGAACTCGGAGAGTGGGAGAGAGAGAGAGAGAGAGAGGGATAGGAGGCAAAGGAGAAAGAAGATTTCGAGGGTACGAAGATACCGGGTATCCCAAGGTGGAAGACGATCCTCGCTCTCTCGACGCCCGTATACCCACCGGACTTTATCTCCTTTTTCCAGGAGATTTATCGGCGATACCGCGGCGTACGGCTCGCCCCTTGCGTGCTCTCTAACCGCGCGTCGTTTCTCTCTCCTTTCCTCCCTCTCGAGCCTCTCTCTTCTCTTTTATTCCTTCGAAGCTCCTCCCCCCGCCCCTGTCGTCCCCGTCACGACTCTACGCACGCCGTAATAACGAATAATGTTTAGGTGCTTCGAGGCAGGACCCTTAAGTGAAAAGCGAGCCCTCGCACCGCGTAGGACCCTAAACCAACCGTGGTTGGTGTATCCATCCTCTTGTCTACCGGAGGAGACTCTGATAGAATTTTTCTGAGAGAGAGAGAGAGAGAGAGAGCCGCGACGCCGCACGAAACAAGGACGAGATGACAGGAAAGGAGAAACGACTGCTCTTTTTCTTCGTTAGCTTCCAATAAATTATCTCGACTCGAGATAGCATAATATATATAAACGCGTCGACGTGCGACTCTATCGGAAAACAAATAAAAGTCTCGAGACGGCGCTTGGTTCGACGCGTTCAAGCGTTTCCGAGCAGACACCCACCGTCGACGCGCGCCATTTTCCCAAAGCGTTTCTCCTTTCCCCTTTTTCGTCTTCGATGCGAAAGTGCCTGTCGAAAACGCGAAATAGGACGAATTACGCACGGTCAGCGAGCGTACGAAGGCAACTCTTCGAATTTCGAACTCCGCCATCGAATTTCTTCTTTACGTATCTCCCGACGTATGAGTTTTTTAAGATACGAGCCGTAAATGGCATCCAGTTTTTGCCTTGAGTTACGAGTCAAAATTTGATACACGAGCTAGCCTCGGTGACGTCACAGCCAGTTGGCATAGCGAACTACCGCTCAGATCTGCGAGTCTTGCGCGTACGATTCGCGTGATTTGAGATACGAGAATTTTGACTTACATTTTAAATTTGATTGAATTCCGAATTTTACTTTTGAGCTCGAGGTACCACTGTATCTTTAGACGCGCGCACGCGCGCACGTACGATTCGAAAAGCGAGGGAGAAACGGCCGATAAGTGGCTCGATCGTGGCCACGACCTATCCCGAACGACGATCGGTTTTCTCGGCTTCTCACGGCGAGTTATCCGAGGATGTACGCGAAAGTTCGAAAGTCGGGTCGATGCAACGCGTTCGTTCGCTTCCGTCGATGGATATTCGGGCTTTCGGTGAAAAGGCAGATAAGGAGTCTGAAAAAGGGTGGATGGCGGGACGCGCGGTGGTGGATACGGAAGGGAGGATAAAAGTGGGAAGGAACGCGAGAGAGGAGAGATGGGAGAAGAGACAAGGAGGAGCAGCGGCGACTGGAAAGGTATCGAGGCGTTGCGTTCTTACGGGAGATGTCCCACTTCGATAATCGGAAACGGCAGTTTGCGGTTTTCGAGTCGCATTCGCGCCCGATAACGTACGATTCTCGATATCGTAACGATCGACTCGCTTCTTCTTCCTACGGCGGTTCGATAAGAATCCTCGGCTCTCCCTCTCCGTTCGTGAAATCGTTCGCGATCTCGCGACGCCGTTCCAACGGCTCTCGAGTCGCGCCGCTATAAAATACGAGGCTACCTTCTTCTCGAGGCGCCTCGCCCTCGCGTCTTGCGATAAAGGAAGCCGAGAGACGCACGACCGAGGGATGGCGCTCGAAATAAGGACGATCGAGAGAAGAGAGGAAATCGCCGGAATTCGAAGTAAAGAAGTTTAGACATTTTTGCATTTAGATATTTAGATTATGCGCGCACGAACTTCGGCATTCGAGGCCAAGGATTTTGTCAAGTTTGTCGCAAAGATAAAAATAGTAATTATAATCGTAACGTAATATCGAGCAATAAGTTTGTAATAATAATATTCTATATGAAATTTTCCAAAACACGGATGTACGCATAATTCAACTTTTGCCTTCATTTTCGTGGTGGGTGACTAAAGTCATCCGTAGTAGCGAAAGGGTTAATATCGTAAAGGTGTAAATACGTACACTGAATTCTGTTTGTACGCGATAGACAAATTCGCGTTTTAACTCCCTCACACTCGTTAAAACGCGTACAAACACGTTTTTCTTACCAATTATAAATCAGCAAAAATAATAAAAAAACAAATATAAAGTTAAACTAATCGCGTCGAACGTAATTCGCGTATTAAAATAAGTTGGCGTGAAAACAGAAGAGGGTAGAGGTACGTGTTCACAACTGTAGGCAGTATTCGATGATTGGCGCCTGGAGAATAAAGGACCGAATACAGAGTTAGAGCGGACCGGATCGATGCACATGGTGTTGTACGTTTTCACCGAATATTAGATAGGAATGTTCCGTTAAATAACGTAATCTCGAATTTCATCGTCGACTCTTTCGACCTTTGCATTTCCACGTACCTGCCATAAGTTTCTTTAATTCAAAAACGGATAGAACTTTCCAGTAAACCTAGTAAATATCTTTTCACTGTTCCCGCGCGCTAGTCCTCGTTTTAACCTTATTTTAAATGTTGTCATTGATAATTGTTCGTTGCGATATAATCGCCTGTTTCCACGTGATTAAAAAATCATCTTTCATCTAATCCGTACTTCTACCGTTTCCTTCTCGGTTCTTTCGTTTCTCACGTCGTTCGATGAACAGAGACGAAAACTTCTAATAAGACGGGAAAAACGATACTTTTATTACGCAATGACAAGAAGTTAAGAAAATGGGAAGAAATATCGATATGAAAGAAGGACCGAGATAAAGAAAATGACCGTTGCGTGTGATGCGCGTCGTATGGAAGGTGTCGAGCGCAAACTCGTTTAGCTCGATCGTTTAGCTAAATCGAAAGACAGAGTTTGCGTGGAACGAAGAAAGGGGGAGGAGGAGAGTATCGGAAGGCCGAAGAACGATCGGTTAAGAAACCGAGAAGGATATCGAAGGAAGATACGACTGCCCGAGGAGAGTGGAGAGGGGTGGGGCGAAAGACGAGGTAAAGGGATTCCAGCACGGTGCGCCGTACACGTTCGCGGTGCCTCGTGAAAATGTCGAGCGCAATTTCTGAAATTCCATCGAGTCGCCCTTCTCGAACTACCGATCGAACGCTCCTCGTTTTCCTTTCTTCTTTCCTTTCCTTCTTCTTCGTTCCTTCGCTTTGTCGAGACTCGTCTTTTTATCCTCGGCACTGGAAAGCGCGCAAATTGGAGGCGTCGGAGCTTTCGACGGCGCGAAATAGTTCTTCGATTGGTTGTACGAACACTGCCAACGTATTATCGCGTTATCTCCTAGGGTTCGAATTCTTTTGGCGTGACGCCGCCGGTGGCGAAATTCGCAAGGGCGAATGCCTCTCGACAAGCCGTAGGAATCCGTTCGATCTCGGAAGGCAACGTAAACGCGGAGAATCGTTGCGTAAATAAAACGTAGCGCCTCGCTGTTATACCGAGGGTAGGAAAAATAAGGAGGAGGAGGAGGAGAGGCTGATACGCGCGAAGAAGACGTTGCGCAACGAGACAATGGCAGGGAAGCGAAACGGGACGCGCCAATTTAGAGGAAGAAATTCGTCGATGCTCGTCCGTGTGCACGCGAATGTCGAAAGCATCGAGCGATGAAAGGTCTAGTTCACGGAAGGAGAGCGAGCGTATGTCTATTTCGCTTACGGAAGGAGCGTGGCTCGATGGAACGACGTCGAAGACGCCGACGACGAGAAAGAGGAGCGCGTAGGGGCGGATGGAAGCGTCTCGAGGTAATCGAGCGGTGCATCGAAACCTCTCGAGCTCAGCCATTGGCCTTTTAATGAAAAAAGAAAAAAGCCAATTAGTTCCTCCGAAAGAAACTTCTTATCCCGGCCGATACTCGTTCCGAGTCGTGACCCCGTTCTCAAGGAGCGTCTCATCGCCTACCGAGCTTCCGCCATTGTACCGCGTACATGCGGCGCGTACGAGAAAAAATAACGAACGAAGAGGAAGAAAAAGGAAGACGAGTCGAGAGTACAGCCACGACGAAATCTTTCGGATCGTATAATAGTTCTAAGCTCTCTCGCGCACGTGCGTTTGTAATTCGCATCGGTGAGATATCGCGCGAAAGAAATCGCTAGAAAAAGGAAGAATCCGTGGAAAGACGGACGTATCGACGCAAGGATTCGCGATTTATCACGCTGTCCGGGTTTAATGTCTCCTAACGGCACTCGATCGAGGCGGACGTCAAGTCGCCATCGACGAGCACGCGCTCACATACAAGGAACCGTAACGAGCCGACGCCATGTCCACGACTTTCGCGCGCGAAAGAACGCGAGGGTGGTCGATCGGACCGAACGTTTTCTTTCTCTTGGTCTCCTCTGTCGTTTTTATCTCGCTCTCATCGGTGTTCTATGAGGAACGAGACCGTCGACGCAACGATGGCCGCCCTCGATTATCCCACCGCGATTAATTGCCTCCTCCTTTGTGTCCGCCAATCCCCTCTCCTCCTTTTACAACGGTCTGTTCGATTATCGATATCGACGACGTATTTACGGAACGATTCGTCGAGTCGATCGATGGACGGATTTAATTATCGCTCGGTACTTCCAACGGAGTTTCGTTAAAGTCTCGACACGATGAAGTTATAAATCTTAATCTTCATCTTAATTCGACGATGTTATTTCGTTCTTACCGCGACGGTGAGCATATTTAACCCTTGGCGCTCGGCGAGTTTCTCTACAACTACTCCGACAGATTTTTGTAGTGGAACGTCCGACGAAACGATGTCTTTCTTTAATTCGACAAAATTACACGTTTTATCTTCTTTATAAAAGTATTCTCTACTTTTTAATATAGAATTTAAAATGTATGTTTTATTTACAAGTGGAAAACTTCAAATTTTCTATTATAATTCTCGTTTTATATATTTATCTCGTATAATAATTGGAACCATAATCTGGAAAATGAGTAGCAAAAGAAAATACTAACAACCTTATACATTTTCGTAAGATAATATGTTTTGATTGAATATTCGTCGTATACGCTTTAACAAAGAGCAAAAATGCGACAAAACTGAAATTTTTCATTTATAAATAAAGTACGCGAAGCGTTTTATTTGTCAGATATTTACGATTCGAGACAATCAATCTCACAGAGATATCCGCGCATACACGCAAATACATTTATGATCCGATAGATCTTAGCAATATCGTGGCACGAGTTGACACTCAGATCGACAGATATCGTCACAACTTTTTCAAAATTTAGATATTTCTGAAAAGTCCAAAGCGACTGTTGGAAAACCACGTGTAAATACGTACCGTAAGGGACGCGTTGCGTGTCATTGACGCGTCGTTAAATCTGGAAACATTGGTGGATCGTGAACGACATAACTCGACGCTCGAAAGCTGAAGAGACTTTACGTCACGGACGTCATGATGTAGCCGCGTGCTCTGCTCGAAACGACCAGAATCGATCGATGGATCCGTTCGAATCTCGCGAGGGAAGGTGGTTCGACGCGGGCGGAACGAGCGCGTGTGTACAATTATTTTTAATTGCACGGGGGAGAAACAATCGAAGCGAGGTTTCCGCGGCCGCATTAAAATGCATTTGGGTGTAAAATGGAAACCAACGGGCGGGCGTGGCTCGCGTCGTTGCGCGCATCGGCGTCCATGTGTACGGCAGTTTCGTCCGGCCGTCCGCCAATACGATAATGTGATTTTCAACAAATAATTTCGCGCGGTGCGCCCGCTACGTACGTTTGTGAGATACCACCGTGCGCGCACTGATTCTCAACGGAAGCTCTCTCGCTTAGCCCCTTGCACTACGATTAACTAGGAAGAAGCCGACCCCAAGCAAATCGCACGGATGGTCCGGAAAGCAGCCAAAGCGGCGGAGACCGACTTTTTGATCTTGCGACTGAGTGCGAGACGGCCGCGCCTCGCGCGATGGTGCTCCTGTAAAATTCAAGCGAATTTGATTGAAAAACTTTTAAAAAATATTTTAATCGATACACACGATTGCAGTAAATCCTGGAGCGCAATACAAAATTAGTTGAAGCGTAGTCGCCAGGCCTAAAAATGACAAAAAATATAAATAAACAACTTAAATATAAACAAAGTATTTTATCGAAAGATACATACAAGTATAAAAATTAATAGTCGGTAAATGCAAAGCCTACCTTACGTTTTGTGCACTCCCAGGTCATTTCGCTTCGCTTTTGTTCTTTGTAACAAACTTTACACATTCTAATTGGGTGTAATCGTAATGGCAATACAAGTTCCTATTGAAGATTCTATGAGTTCCATTTTTGCGACACATTTTCAAATTTCAAATTCAAAGTTGCCTAGTATGAATATCATTACACAGTCAATTTGTTTTTTTTTATATATTTTTGAATTGCGACGGGTAATGGGTTAAGTTTGGCCTAAAATTTTCATCGCGAGTCAGATTCGTCAAGATAGCGCAAGGGGGTAAAAAAGCGTATTTATTCGCTTCCACGTCGGTCGACGCACCAAGGAAATAGTTGACCGTGCAACTCGCTGCCGAAGGACGAAGAACGAAGGACGTCGGAGAGCTGAGAAACGGACGTCGTCGGACGGCAGGTGCGATCCGTCGTGACGAAACGATTTTCTACCTGACTCGCGTCGAACGACGTCCTTTACGACGTAGGCGTTAACAAATCGTGGGTAACGATAAATAGCGGCGCGATTTAATAGGAAATTAGTGCTTCCGTCGGTGGAGACGCTTCGTTACTTTCTGTCGGGCGTCGAGCGCTATCGTAACAATGCTAAGGGCAGTACTTTGAGAAACAGCTCGTTAGAAGATCGAAGATGAGAGAGCGAGAAGGTAGAAACGAGCGGAGGGCAATCTTACGTCCCGTATTAGGGGGTCTGTTTGTTGATCGCTGTTTGGTTTATGTACAGCCTCTCCTTCCCATTAAGCGCTTACCCACGTCCAAGACAAACGTTGGTAACCTGCACTTCGATGGGGGAAAAATACGGTCGATGTTTTCATTAGGAAGAATTCGTTCGGACTGGCGTAGGGAGAAGGGGGAAAAAGAGGAAGCGAAAGTTGGTGGTGCGTGTGTTCGGAGCGACGAGACTACGACCACGCAAAAATCTAATAGACGAGCTCCTCGTAAATCTAAATGCGTCCACCCTACGATTTCACCTCGCAACGAAACCAATATCGTTCGTACGTTCCTCCTGTAAATATAAAATATCGACGAACGACGAGACCGGAAATGAGTTACGACGGTTAGACGGTGGCTACGGCGAACGGTCGCGATTGGAGCCGTCCAATCACGGAAAATCCGGTTTCGCGATACGCGCGAACCGTCTTCGCGACTCACGAGTTACCGCGCGTTTATCTCGCCATTGCTAACGAGAAGTTTTAACTTTGGACGTGCGAAAAATCGGCCCCACTTGTTGGATTTTTTTAGTTTCTCTTATTTTATTTCTCTTGGAAAAATTAATCGATCATCATACAAATGTACCAACGGAAAGAAAATAAAACTTTTTCAATACGAAATACTATTTCATTTCCGAAGTCAATTGAATTTCTGAATTTAAAGCGGAAATCTTGCAAGCTATCTGAAAATAGGCTAAATTTTCAAAAATTGGCGGAAACACGAGCTGGCAACGGCAAGCTCTCGTAAAAATATCAGGCGACTCTACCGCGCGATAAATGCGAGATGGGATGCGGCAAAGAAAGTTTACCTTAAAAAATCAGAAGTTTACTAGAAAAATGGCGCTTGAGATTCTTCGCTAGGCGCCGCGGTAATTTCACTTTTAGATTTTCACCTAGAATTCGTAGCAACCGGCAATTCTCCCATCTCGATAATAGTATCCAGTCGAATTGCAGGGAGATAAAACGATTCCCGCTCTCGATAAAGGACGCGCGCCTTCTTCGAATTCTTTTAACCGCGAACGACGAAGGAATTCGCGTCGTCTACGTTCTCTTCGTTGTAGTTGTCGCAGCAAATACCCGTCGTCGTATCGCGCGCTCCGGAAAGAATAGGAAGCTCGCCTTGCTCCCTCGCTCTCGATTCAGGAAAGTTTCGGTCGCGCGAAAACGAGGAACGCCGAGTAATGCAACGGAAGGAAATTTCCCAAAGAAAATCTGTCCCTGATCGCGTTCTTTCGGCGCGATGCTGCGGTACGACGTTGCTCTTTCTCTCTCCCTCTCTCCCTCTATTCTTCCCCCTACTTTCCGCTTCCTCTTATCACGAGCATCCTCCTAACCGTGCCCCTTTTCGCCGACGGCGCGCTTCCGAGATGGGAATCTCGTTGTCATCGCTCTTATCGCAATTATCGCGGCGGGTCGTAAACTCACGCGGCGCACGCTCGCGAGTCCAAGCGCTTACGAGACGATGGAGAAATAGAGAGGAGACGAGGACACGCACGTAGGAGCACACGGAAGAATCCACGCGATCGCGGTAGTAGTAGTTGCACACAGAGGAGACCGATGGACGGGAAGAGAAGGCGGCAAAAACGAAAGGCTGAATATCAGCGGTAACATCGACGAAAGGAGAATCGCGCGGTGCCGATTCTATTCGCGCGATGAATCGCCTAGATAGGAGGTTAGGACCGAGATAACATCGTCCTATTAATTACGCGTAATGCCGTTGGACGCTATGCTGCGAGTTCGCTTGTTATGGTTGCATCCGAGGGCGAATGCGTCGCATAAATGCGTACCGTCCTTCTCCTCTTCCTCCTCTTCCTCCTCCTCGTCGTCGTCGTCGTCGTCGTCGTCGTTTGTGGGTCGGCATGGGTGCGTTTGTCCGGTAGCTCGCGATACACAACGACGAAGTAGCGTCGCTCTTGCCTACGAGCATCGAGATCTCGGGTTAACGCATTCAATTATCATTGTTACCCGGGGAGTTTACAGATGTTCCCGCGATAATCACGTTAATCCTGTCAGCCGTATTAACCGTTGTTGAATGCCGATGGATAACGAGAGGTGATGGATGAAAGAGGGAGGCGATGGCGGCGGAAAAGGACGAGTTGGCTCGGTGGTTCGACGAAAGGAGACCGCTACCATGCATCGCTTAATTAAACCCACCGACAAAAATTCGTTCGGTGTTCGGCGACTCGTTGGACGTCGAATCGCGCCTCGTCCTTCCCTACTTTTCGTTATTTACGCGTGCGCCTATTTGTCTTCCTTCGCCCCCTCGGCCCATTCGTTTAACACGAATTAGTTCGTTAACGTTCTCGCCTATGTCTTCCAAACTTTTCTTTTTTTTTTCTTTTAGTTCGCTCGAAATTAGGTACGAACTCGGCGTTACACGTGAAAAAAAAAGAATAAACGCAAGTATATTGTTCCGGCTTTTTAATGGGTCGTTTTGTCCAGACTTTTTTTTTGAACTGCACAAATCGATTAACTCCGCCTTTTGAAATATCTTCAATTTGAGTGTCAAAGCACTCGGTTCGATCATACCTTTTTGTATTCATAATCAATTTCCCAAATAATAAAGATTAACGCCGTTGAACGACACAAATATTTTGTCCATTTAATAATAAATGATTTATTTCAAAAGCTACCGTCATTAACTCCGTACTCTAATGTAAATCGTTAAAACAATGTAATTCAAATACAGCAATGAGTGCTCAACGGCAATGATTAACTGTTTAGCAATGTTTCGTAAGAAGTAAAGTAAAATTATTACAAAAAATTATTTCGTCACTTTTCCTCGTTATTTATTTTACGGATTTAATCTTGTTCGGAAAGTCATTTCGTTCTTTTTTTTTATGAAGAACTGTTGGGAAAAACAAAATTACATTCCGAACGGCTCAATTATCAACGAGGTTTACACGCGCGTCGGTTGCGGTACGAGACGTCGCGCTTCGAAAGAAACACGTCGATGGAAGAGATAACTTAGCACGACGCATTGTTCGACTACCAGTCGTTCCTCGCTCGTGCCTTTACTTTACTTTTCGTCGAAGAGATCCTCGTCTTCCGACGCGACCATACTTCCTATCTAATCAATATTCTTCGCTTACGCGCGGAAATACACGGCTACGAGCGTACTTTCCCATCGCAACGACTTCGTCTCTCTTCAAATTTTCCGTCGTTGCGATCGACTGCTACCCCTTCGCACCCTTCTTCTTCCCATTTTTCCGTCGCTTCGTATTTGGATTGGCCGGCGTATAGCTCTTCTCGTTACGCCTCGCGTAATCCAAGCGTCAAATTTTTGTCGACGCGCTTCCGAAGAGCGTCGATTGGCTTTAAACTACGTCGAACTTCCCGCAGCTGGTTCTTCGCGACTGCGACGATTTTACGTTGATTCTTTCCTCTCCTCTCGCAACACCGCGGTTCGATCCACGTCGAGACGTTGGTTCTTTCGAAAATATGGAAGAACTTCGCTCCAGAAATCGCTTCTGGCTAGCATCAACGCGAATCGCTGGATTTTGATTCGTCTTTCATCGAAGGAAGCGCGTTATTGGATCGCGACGAGACGTTTAAACGCTCCGAAGAGAATTTTCGATAAAAGATTCCCTCCTAACGATCTTACGAATTTAACGGCGTCCTTCGACGACGATTCGCAGCTAATTCGCGATGTCGATGAAAAAGACATTCGGATTCTATCGGTGGATCTTCCTTGAGCTGCCTTGAGCGTCTCTCGCTCTCTTTACGACGCTTCTCTTGGATTTTGGTCGATCAGCGCGCGCGACCCGACGCCGCTCGTTGGAGGATACTCCTTGGCGGACTGCCAGGCTAACAAAATTTTTTTCCTGGCCTCCTCGATCCACTCGTGATTCTCGTTTTAGCGGAAGAACGGCGCTTTGCGACGGGCTAGATGCCGCGTGCAATTTCGGTATTTCGTTGCGCGGTAAACGCCACGAAGATGAGCGAAAATGGAGGACGGAGTGTGTGAGTGTGTGTGTGTGTGTGTGAGAGAGAGAGAGAAATAAAAAAAGCAAACGGAGAAAAAGAGAAGGCGAGTGCCGGAACGAGAAAGGTCGCAGAAGGATCGCGGAATAGAAGGAAGGAGCAGCAGGAGGGGAAAGAGAAAACGAGAAGTTCGTAAACGCGACTCTCGCTCCATTTCCGAGTCTCGTTGTCCTTTTCCATCGCTTGCACCGGGGCAAAATGTTTTCGTTTGACCGTATCCCATTGTGCGGCGCCCGGTAAACGCCGAAACGCTGATGCCAAAACTGTTTTCCTTTTTGCCTTCGTTAACCCACATTCACGTGCTTGTTCGACCCTCTCCTCGTCGTCCCTCGCCCCTCCTCTCGTCCCGCATCCTGCCTCCTTCCATTCCGAGTTTCTCTCGCTCGTTCTCCCTTTCCTCCTCCCCCCTTTGGTTCTTGTTTATTTTGTTCGATTCGCGGATTAAGCTGATTTATGGACGCGTACCGACAATAGAGGCGAACGTGTGCTCGCACGATCAGCGCGATGCGATTCATCGAGCGGCTCTCGCGCTGTCGTCGATGGACCACCGCGGGATTCTATCGTCGCGCTCACGACGTCGCCCCCGAAATAAAGGCTCTCCTCGCGAGCTACGAATCGCCCGGGTCCTCTCTACGTGTCTCTTTCTACGGATTGCGTACGAGCGAGTCACGACTCGTCGTTATTTCGGAAACGCCTCGTGTTTTTACAGGGAAAACAATTCCGCTCGTACGTGCCGTACGAAACAAAACGATATTTTAACGAATTCGCCGACTACCGCGACGACTACGCGTTCTTACTGTCCTACGAGAGACGAGAGAAAATATAATTACGGCGAAATGACAGAGTTTCAAATACGGCGGGTATCCCTCGAGATACACGGTACTTGAGTCGCGTGATTTTCGAGTTACACGAGGGAAAAAGCGACATTCCGTCAAGTTGCACGGTTTTTTTTTTTTTTATCAATTTTCATAGAAAGGACGAAATAATAAGTATTTATCGTATATTGTATTTATCAATATAATTAAGCTATCTGCGGAATCCTTTTGCTTCTTGTTCTTGAAAAGTGGAAATATACAGTATTTAGCGAAGACATAGATGAGCTAAATCTGAGTTTTCACTTACACGATTTCGAGTTACACGGAACCAATTCATCGCGTTAAATTCTGAAGCATGGTTCGTGATTCGTCGTCGTTGAACGATCGAATAATATTTCGCAAATTACGAAGAGTTAACCGGAAAATCGTACGTTCTAGAAAGGCGTTTAAGTCGTTGCGTGAAATTCTGTTTGGTGGCGATACTTTCGTCCAATTATCGCGTGGAACGTAGCCTGAAAAGCGCGGAAAGCGAACGATAAATAGCGACACTCTTCGAAAGCACGATCAATACGTAAACTCGACGTTAATCCCTTCTCAGCTCGAAGTATCACGAAAATCGTCGTCGTTCTTTAAAAGGTATTTTCCTTCTGATTTCAGGCGTAGTCGGAGCTCGGAAGCCGATCATGGAGTGCCGCAAGGGTCGACGGAAAGGTCTACTCGGTGGACTGCTCCTCGCGTGGCTCCTAACCGACGGTTGTTCGGTCGCCGCGCGAAATATGGGTGAGTCAAGAATTTATTTACGAATTCGAGATGTTGCTTCGATACGCGCGAGCAACGCCAGAATTCGACGTTTCTCCGTTCGGTCCGTCCGAATCCATTTGTCGTCCGTATTATTGCCTAATATTTAAAAGTTTAGCTTGATCGTGCGCAGGAAAGACGACAAAAATACATTAGGAGACGTATAATTTTTTAGCCAGCTCTACGCGATGGCTTGAACAAGGAAGACTCGTAACGTAAGATCGGTGCGTCATCTATATAAGGATCGTTTACAGATTGGAGAAGAATTTCAGCGTTTTTTTCGCGTTTAAACAGGCTTTTTGATCGATCGAGACGAGATCCCTACAAGAACGTCGTTTTAGAAAAATTCAAAGTCACGTGAAAGTACCTAATCGTACGCTTAATTTTGTTATTCGTGTCAATCGCATCGTATTGTACAGAGATAAATGCTATTGCTGGCGAGGTTTCTTTTATCATTGTAACTTTACATGAACGATGGAAGCGATCATTATTGCACAAAGATGAGACAAATTCATAGCCACGTGAAACTACTCAATCGCACGCTCAATTTTGTTATTCCTATCAATCGTATTGGATTGTACAGAGATCCAAAAATTGGATTGTAAAAGACGAGAAAGAAAAAGTTCGGAAATTCTGGTAGGAAAATCGTAAACGCGTCGTTTCTATGGTCAAGAATGGGCAGTCCGATCGCTATTATCTTTGTCAGTTGATACGTACGTGGGAAACATCGAACGACAAGGAATATACCGTACGTCGCGAAACGACAAGCAGAGAAACATAAAATATTTACAAAAATATTCGTCGTGGCTTCGTGTTGGAATAATAATGTCGCTCGTGTTTCGTTTCCCCGTGAAAAAAATCGATTTCTTAACTGCGAATCGAATAGGATAGCGTGATGAATTTGACGATGTTTTGAATAATCCTGACGTACAAATTGCAAAACTCACTCGACCGAAGATCGTTCAAAATGACGCGTGGAGGATTGTATTTCGCGGTTCCCATACGGACGATGTCGAAGGGCGAACAACGCGAATCGACACATTTCATATCCGGTTGGGCAAAATCGTTGCTTGCCGGTAATTTCGGCGGATTTATTGGAAAACGGGTTTACCGTTCGTAGGGCGAAAATCGATTTTCCCGAGCGAGCGGCACTTTCGAACGATTTACATCTTTATTAAAACTATCGCGTAATTTTTCTATTTCTTCTCCCGGATAACGTAGCCTTCGACCGAGCACGTCGATAGTCCTACTTATAATATTAAGTTGTTCGGAAAGTTATTTTTATTTCTTTTAAACGTTTTTTATGTTTTTCTAATGCTATTTTTACGAAAAACTGTTGGGAAATAAACAAAATTACTTTCCAAAAAACCTAGTGGAATCGTACGTTCTCTCGAGCTTCGGCTCCGCGCAAATTTCACTAAAATACACTAATTATACGCGTACGCGGCATCTCACGAGATTCGAATACTAATACGAAAACGTCGACGATAATGGAAGAAGATAAATATAATTTCAATTCGAACTCGCTAACGAATGAAAACGTTTTCGTTCGTCGGTTGTGCAGATTTGTCATCGTTGCGGAAAAAAGACGCGAAAGTTTATCGAAGATTGCGACGTTCAACGGAGTTCGAGCCTCAAAGCATTGTATCTCGTAGTAAACGAGCATCGTTACGGAACTCAATTACGCGGCCTTCTCGCTCTTGCGAGGAAAATCACGGAACGGTGAGCAGAGGCGCGAGAAACGACCAACGCCTTGGAAGCTCCGTCGTCACGTCGACGCCTCTTTAAAGCTCCTTTATTCCCTTCCTCGACACGTCCAACGGGAAAAAGTATGGCGCGAGGGAGTGGCGCTCGATCGCGGCCCCGTTTCCATCCTTACGGTCGCGTGCGATTTTCTCCTTTCCGTTTGTCCGCTTTCCTCCTCCTTTTTTTCTCTTTCCACGCGGCGCGTCCTGCTCGATCCACGCATCGGCCGTTGCATCCTCGGAAATCGGAATAAATTAAATATAAATCCGTCGGTGGCAGAGGCATGCGCGCCAGCGCGCCGCGCAAACGATCATTTTTATATACACTCGACGCGCTAAAGGGTAAAACAGGAAACGCGTCGCTGTCATTGCCAAAAGCACGGCGTTCCGCTTGTCCGCGGAAGCAGCGCGCCCTTAACGAGCGCCAGTCTCGAGAGCGATTTCGTCGTGTTCATCGAGCCTCGTCGAAGGGATGAAAATGAGTACGCGGAAAGGAAGGAAATTTTTCTCTTTTTCTTTCTACGCGCCTTCCTTCGCGATTATCTTCCGCTTCGTAGAACAAAATCCATCCGCGTCGTCGTCGTCGTCGTCGCGAGGTCGTCATTGAATTATCCACGTTTTTTCACCGTTCCGATTCGTTCGATACACGAATCCGTTTTGCGATAACCGTGCGCGTGCAATTTCCCCTCTGTATTCGCGCACTTTACGCGCGGCGTCGATACTCGATTATATTTTATTAATGACGAGGAAAAATTACTTTTGTTTCCGAACGTTTTCGAGCTAGAGGGCACATCGCTCCGAAATAAACGGCCGTGGTTGTTTCATTTTCATGGATATTAACGCGAACGTTTCGTACCGTGCGTATCACTGGATAAATATTTGTCATAATTTCTCTAAAAATTGTTCGCGCGAGCTTCGAAAATACGTCGCGATGTTCCCTCTCGTATCCATTCGTTCGAAGGTTTCCTCGATGGAATAACGAGCGAGGCGATTCGCACGAATAAATCGCGCGCCGTCGTAGAGCAGCCTCATAAATCCTCGTTTCTCTCCGCGGTGCCAATCGCGGTGTGCCCTCGCCTCTGTAAGAGATCAATCGGTAGATCGACGTCTCGTTATCCGTCAAGTTTTAACGCCTATCCCGGCAAGAACGTCGCCCACGTCACGGCGCAAAGACGAACCTTTCGGACCCTGAAAGTGGATCGTGACACGCGTCTCGTTTATATCCAACGTGAAATGTCGTCTACTCGTAGTAGGTTGCGGCGGCCCACTTGGAACAATCACCGGTCACGATCCTTCCTCCTCTTCTTTTCGGCCTTTAGTACGACGTCACCTCGCAACCCTTACCATCCTTCTCTTTCTCTCTTTTTCTACATCCCGTCCGTTAAGCTCTTATCGAAGATTTATAGGCGAGGGAGAGAAGCATCGCCGAACGATTTACAGCAGCCACTTACGCCGACCGCCTGGCATTCCGAGCGATTAATATTTACGTAGGACGGATTCGTGATTCCTGCTATGGACGCGGCACGATACCGAGTCGTGCTCCGTAATGCTTTCCTCGTGACATCGCGCGGCTCCGCCGATCGCTACGTCTTACGATCGCGATGATAAACGAAGGGTAGAACGTCGAAAATCCGTCGAACGATTCTCCTTCGAGCGTGAAGTCGCGCGTCGAACGTTTCGAATTTCAAGGAAGCGCTCGTACCTTCGGTCGACCGTACTTTACGATCTATCGGAAGGTTCTCGTATTCGTGGTCTGTTTTATGGAAAGCCGTTTCACTCTTCTTCGTTTCTTTTTGCGAACGAAACGCCCTCGTGGCCGTCCAGAAAATCGACGCATCGATGAGCGATCCGCCGTCCTTCCAGGTTTTCCAGGCTCTCGCTTTTGAGATACGCGATTCGCGGAAGGTTACTGCGTTTCTGCGCTGATCGAGGGTCGATCGTCGTCGATCCATGGTTGGCTGGCTGGTCGGTAAGGTAGATATCTAGATAGGAGTGACAGTTTCACGATGCATACGTATGAGAGAAAGAATCGATCGGACTTCGACTGCTCAAGATTTGTCCTTCGTCGTCGTCGTCGACGTCGATCGCACCTTTTCGTCTCGATTTCATTCCATCTTTTTCTCGATTCGTTTTCTCGCGATACTGGTGATACTGGAAGGTCAACGAATTACGTTTTTTTTTCTCTTTAAGAGGCTCGAACTCTTGAAAGCACGAAGGCCGATCGTCGATTTATTCTCGAATATGCGTAAAATAAAAGAAAATATTTAATCTGGAAAAAATCGGATACGAGTCGTCTGGTAATTTCAAATGAAAATCCTGAAATTCTTCGATACTTCTTCTTGTCCAACGCACACCTTGGGGATTTCGTCGACTCCGTTGAAACGTGAAATCTTCCTCGATTTCGATAGATTTTTTCACCTTTTTTCTTCCGGCGCTACTCAATTTCCAGAGAAAAACTGAGAACTTCCTCGACTCTCCGCTGCGTTTTCGTCCTGGTCTCGCGCGTCTCTTTGTCGTTAACACGACGGTAGTGGCGAGCGCGTGCCGTCCCATCGTTTTCTTGCTTTTTCAATTCGCACCGAAGGAATCGGTCGCGCGGAAAATAAGAGATTGCGACGAGCGCGCTCCTCTCTCGTTTTTCCGATCCTGGATTCTCGCTCGTCTCTCCCTACGCTCTGTACGAGAGCAACGATCTCGTTAAGCCTGCGTTATCGGACAGTCGCGATTTACGAGGCTGCTTTTGCGACTCTCGTAAGACTAAGGAATTTGCGTCTTCTACCTCCCTCGTGAAACGCCTCCCGACAGTATTTCCAGCCAACCAAGGAAAATTATAATTTCTTACGTACGCTAAAGGAAATCGGACAAATTGACGAGTAATAATATTGGCAAGAAAGTAATTCTGGTCGTGATAAATAAAATAAATGGCGTTATGTGTTTTTCGAGTGATTTGCGTGAATGTTACGATTATGTAACGAAATGGAAAATATACGATCGGTAGAAATTCATTTTTTGTACGAAAAAATTGAATATTATTCCATTTTCAAAAATCAATATCACTCTCTCGCCGATTCAACGACGACAAGACTCTTCCTCTCTTCGATATGTCGAAAAATTGTTATCGTTATCATTGAACTCTTTTACTACTCCCTTTTGTTTCACTTCGCTACGAGTTCGAGGCTGGAGCGAGAGGACAAAGAGGGAAAAGAGGGAAGTAAACCGGTAACATCGACGCTGATGACGAGAAAGACGGAAAAGGCGTCTGTCTCGCGACATTTACTCCCTCGTACGTGATCTCGGTTGATGCTCGGAGCTTCCAAAAAATCTCACCCGATCTTTTCGAGCTCCCTCCGAGGTTTCGTTCCCTCTCGCGTTCCTTTCGCGCCGGGACCGCCTATGGGCTTTTAACCGTAATTGAAAATCTTCGCTTTCGCGTCCCTCGCTGGCGTCTTTGCTTGCCGCCTCTCCTCGGCCTTTTGTCGTTTTTCTTACGTTCCTATTTCTTCGTCTCCCTCTCAACGGTGCATTAGCATGAAACGGTGCTCGCCCTGGACGAACGCGTCGCCTCGACGTTATACTTTTAATCGGCTCGAGGTGCCGCCTTTTAACGAGAGTAGAAAAAAAGAAAAGGAGAAAGTCTAAACGCGAGGAGGCGAGAGAAGGCGAAAATGCATTGTTTTAACCCGGTGAATTTCCAGATCGTCGCTCGAAATCAACGACACGGCTGGAATTGCAAACTTTCTTCCCGAATTGGAATTCGTCGAAATAAATATTCTCCTATCTCAACGTTTCGACCGAGTTCGTAACGATTTTCCGTGGATCTCGACGAGGGAAGCGAACCACCACTCGATCGATATCTCGGATCAGTTAAATTAGAAAATCCTTCCGCGTCGCGTTAGGAATAGGATCTCTTCATTGGGATGCAGGACACTACAGTATCGTCCTTCGAGATCGAGCGAACTCGTCGTTTCCACGAAGAATGCAACTTCACCATACTTTTATTACGGTCGGGCAGCCGTGCGTCCGTCTAACGGTAACAGGGTCCCGAGAATCGAAATATCGCTTCTCGTGAGACGAAAGCAGCTCGATACGAGAGAAGTGAATATTTCATTGGAAAGTAGAAGCTGCCAGGACGATCGGTGGTTCACTGTCAAAGGCGATAATACGCGACTTCCTATCGTCTCTAGACCAAATTCGAGCTAACGGAAGGGAAAGTTTGCCGCGTTTTTCCCTCTTCCACGGTCGATCACCCCCTCCGGAGATCCGAATCGCGCTCACCTCGCTTCTCCTCGCGTATCGTCGACGCGCACCGACGAGAAGATCGATCTTTCCTTTCCACTCCCTCCAAACGGAACTACACTGTCTTTTAACCATCCGTTTCTTTGCTTGGAACGGCGGCGGCGCCTTCGAGCCATCCTTTGTCCCTCGACCACGGCCCTCCTCCTCCTTCTCTTCCTTTTTCTCCTCCACGAATTCACCGACGTAATCGATTTCCGATTTTCGGAGTGCCGGCAATTTTTCAGCTCAACGTGAAAAATAACTCCGGAATAAGCCGTGCTTTCGAGCGCGTCGCCTCTCGCCTTTCATCGGCTCTATCGGATTCGCCGTTGCCTTCCTCGCCTCTCCGCGACGACCATTTCTTCCCTCTCGCCGTGGCCGTCGAGGGGAGAGGGGAAAAAGAAGAAGAGAGGAGGGGAGAGGGACCTGACTCGTCGCTTTTCGGACTTTTCGTTATTTTCTATTTGTTCCGCCATTTTCTCCTTTTCTTTCCTCTTCTTCCTCCTTCTTCTTCCTTTACTTACGTAGCTGCGACGACGATTCCGAAGGAATTCAGAGGAAAGCCGCGTTAAACTCGGTGGTAAGAAGGTAGAACGGGAGCAGGTGGAACGAAATGGCGTTATCCGTTTAATAGATTACGCTCCGTTCTAACTTTTCGCGCTCCTTGTTAAATGCTCCTTTCCGTTGAATATTCGAAGGTGCGATAAAAGGAGTATCTCGCGGAAGATATTTCGTGAGAACGAGAGGAAGCGACGCTCCGGACGAGACAAACGACCACCGAGCGTTTCGGCGCGGAACGTGGGCGAGCGAAATATCGGGAGGATGAAAGAGAGAGCGTGCGCGTGTGTGGGTGTGGGTGTGATAGAGCCGAAGGAAGAAAAGAGAGGGTTTATTAAAAGACGGGAAGCTCGGTCCCCGAGGACAGGTATGCGATAATAAAACGGTTTCTAGCGAAATTTGCACGATTAGTTCATTGTCTCGTGGAAATTCGCTCCTTCCATGCGACCTTTTCAGCTTCTTTCACTTTTTATTCAGTCAAATTCGCTTCCTTTTCGTGCGCTTTATGCTCTTCTTCTTTCTCTTCTCTTTTCGCTCTCTTCCACGTGCAATCGACCCACTTCCATCTTCTCGTCGGTTGAAATCAGACGCATCGAATCGCGTCTTCGCTCCTTCGCGCTCGATCGAAACGAGCTCGTTAACACAGGTGGAAAAGATGCGCCGTATTTCTCTTCGCGTTAATCGATACGAGCTCCTCGCGGGAAGAAGTAAAATCTCGGTCTAGGTACGAGGAAAAACGAACGAGCGATAAATCTCGTTTTTACCAAGGTAATCGCCGTCGACGACGATAAAGGCGACGAAGACGTTTGTAAATCGCACCTTGGAATCGTAACGCTACTCGTAAAATTGATCACGAAGCGGATTTATGGTAAAATGTCACTCGATCATCGATTCTAATTTCTATTAGATTGTTCGGAAAGTAATTTCGTTTTTCTCTTCTTCGTTATGAAAGTGGCATTTTACGAACGGTCGAATTCGATAAATTAATTAACTCCTCTCCTAGAAAAAAAAAGGAAATTACTTTCCGAAAAACCTAATAATTCTCGTTAAATCAAAATCGCGCTAAAACAGAATTGGAAAAACAGAAAAAAAGAATCGAGAGCTTCGCCTGCAATCGAACATCGCGCATACGACGACAAAACGAATACGACAGGTATTAACGATTTTTGAAAAATAATCTCCGTAAGAATCACGAGCTTAGAACCGAGTCGGTATAAAAGCGATTGGAGCTGTGCTGCGTTCGCAGCCCGTGAATCGTCAAACACCGATGATCCTTCGTCGCGACCGAGAGATTCCGAGTCCTCCGCGGATTTGCCTCGTACTCGGCTTTATTCATTTTTAACGACGGACTCTCGGCCGAATCGGACGATGCTTCGTCTCTCGAAGAAAGAGAGGGGAAAGTGGAGCCAAAAGCGAGGACGAGACGCGCCGAGGTACGGATAGGTCGCGGATCGTAGGTTTACCTCTACGCGATAGGGAAGTTTCCGATAAAGTTTTCCGGGCGCATTAATGCGCGCCAAATTAAACCGAAGCTCTTCGCCCTCTCCTTCGACGAAACTTTAAACCGCTTTGTAAACTCCTTCGCTGGGTCGTTCGCTTCGTGAAAGCGTAAAGCTCTTCGGAAAATATTATGGCGAATCTATACGAACGTCGATACCACGCGGCGATGAAACGACGTTGCGTCGTGCCTCGAATTCGAGTCGTTCCCTCTTCCTCGCCGCGTCTGTGATTTTCTCCATCCTGGGATATTTCTCTCTTTTTGCTTCCTCCAAATACGAATTTCCATTCGTGGAGTGGCAGACGCCCGGAATTTTACGCTCGATTCTCGGCGAGGAAGAGCGACGGACGGCCGAAGGAGCAAATCTTTCGAATTTTCGAAACTCATCGTCGTTGGCCGCAGCACGTAGCCGCCGTATCGATCAGAATGTCCCTCTTCGACGTCGACAAAACGTTCTTCGTTCGTTCGATGAACGATAAATCGTAAAAACGCGAGGATAGAAATTAATCGTCGAGTCCGTTGGAACGCGGGGGAAAATTTCTTACGCGAGTAATTACCTTTTTTCACCGCGTGGGCGGTCCGAGGGCGATCAAGACGCGCACGAATGGAGCTGCAAGCGTTTCTCCTCCCGGAGGTCGCCCGTTTATTCGTCGTTTCGTCTTTCTTCCTTTGAATTATTAAATTCCGATTTGGAAGAGGAGCGACTTTCTTCGTGCGATTACCGCGACGTCCGCACGAATCTCCGAGGCAATAATAATCGTCGTGCTTCTTAAAGGGATACTTTTTTCAATTCGATCGGTCCTACGAGCGTCCGTCTCGGTCGTTCCGCTTTAACGTTGGAGTCTCCATCGAGTCATTCGTGTACTTTGATAAACATGAAATTCACAGCGTGAAAGCCGTGGAAGCCGGCGCTCGCGGTATCTCAAATGAAACTGGTCGCGTCCTTCGACGAGAGAAAAAGACTTTGAATAAAGCAACGACCGACAATAAGGGAGAACGACCGTCTTCTAGTGTATATCTGGCGCGATGAGCGCGGCCACGCTCTCGTCGAGGATGTATTTCTTAACGTGGAACGCTGGGATTCGTTGCTCATCGCGATAGAATATGGAAGAGACTTTTGCTAATGTCTCAAACGACACCCAACCTGAAAATGTAATCGAGCTGTCCGCCTTGAAATATTCATCGCCTTCCAAGCGCCGGGATATTCTTCCTTCCTTCCTTCCTTCCTTCTTTCGTCCAACGCCACGCTGTTCGCCCTTCCTCGAGTTTATCGTGATTTTTCACCGTACCTCGCCGATACCGCGACGACCGCGTTACTCTCGATTTTGCGCGGAAAGGCTCCAAGATAAATAAATATTAGGTCGTCAAGGATGAAATTTGTAATTAATAATAATTACGATTTGGTAGTCGTTAGGATCGACTTTGATACGTTAAGTGCCACGTCGGTCTCTGGGGACCGACGTCAGACTATTCAGTAACAAAGTTTAAAACTAGTCGGAACGAACTGACGTTAACATCGTTCGTTTCCGCGATGAGATTCGACGTAACGTTTCGATAAAATACGACGATGAGATATCGAAATCGTAATAAAAAAAAAATAAAAAAAAATACGTAAATGCAGATTCGACCAGAAAAGAAAGTAACGCGAACGGCAATGCGATCGTTGCAACGCAGCGAATAAACGTCGACCGCCTTTATTCCGTCGTCCGGGAGGTTACGAGCGCGCGCACCTTCGAATTTCGTCGCGCAAAGTACGAGGAAGAGAAAGGGCAACGGAGCGTACGGCGGCCGGTCTCTCGAGACAAAGGGGATAGGAGGGCATTTTTGATCGTAAAGCCGGCCGAAAGGTAGGCGCAGGTGTCACGCGTGGAACGCTCGTAAAGAAGGCGAGAGAATCGCCGTCGTGGGATAGAGGAACCGTTATCGAAGCTCGCTTTCGCGGTTCGTTCGCCGATGTAAGCGACAGAATGCAAATCGATATGCCGATGTGGCCCCCGTCGTCGACGAGCCGGCATTGTCGTTCCTTTTCCTCGAGTAACGATCCGAGCGGATCGTTTCGTAAAGCCGCGATTCGACGCCAATCGATGGGTTTCTCGTTTTTACGTCCTACGTTGGATTTATTCGTTCTCCTCCTCCACGTTTCGACGATCTTTCATTCTCCTTAGAGACGATAGAAAAATTCATCCTTTCTTCGCGCGATAGTTTCCGCTATGAAACTCGACCGGGTGTTTCGACTCCACTTTTGAAGGATTTGTTCGTCACGGTCGTCGTTATCGCGACAATTCTTTTTTTTTTTTCTATTTTCGATATTTCCGACTACGTTCTTCGATGGGAATTGGAGAATCTTCGTATCGAAAGCGCGAAGAAAATCGTTGCGATCGTGTCTAGGTCTTTCGACTCGCCTTCGTAATCGTCCTTCGACCGCGTTCCATTTTGCCATCGAGTTTTATTTTTCCATCTAGCTAGCCGCGCTACACGGCTTCCACGTTGATACGTGGAATTCGTCGAATTCGTTTCTTCGCCCGCTCGTTTCCGCCTTCCTCTTCTCGCTCGCTCGGTCGCTCGTGGCACTCGCCGTAGAGAGGATCGTAAATGGGAGGGCAAGAAGGGTCGCGCGCACTCGGCGACGCTTTAAAATCGTTTTCGAACTCTACGAATACTCTCGAAGGCACGTTCGCATGGTCGATCGGATAACATCGTCGACTTCCATCGTTCGCCTTGCTCCTACTCATCCACCCTCGAAGTAGTTCGAAGAATGAGAGAGAGGAGAAAGGTAAGAGAAGAAGAGAACGAAGCTTGAAAATTCGATGAATTCTACGTGGATATAGGTCGGTCGCGATTAAAGAGAGGAATTCCTCGCGACGAACGTCTAACACGCGCCTTCCCGCGTACGTTTACGAGCGGAAAACGCGGTAGATTAATCGCAGCACTGGCTCGAGTGCGGCTTCGCACGGCGTAATTATCAGGCGGCTGGAGATCGCGCCTGCGCGAATCCAGCGATCCCAGCGCGTTCCGACCGTTCCTGTCGGACTTCTTCGATACCTCCATCGATTTTATCGAGCAGCACGACGCTCGTTCCGCGGTGTCGCTTGGATTTCGAGTAATTCTCGGGGAAAACTGCTCGGTGGTGCGCGTCGTTCTTAACCCAGTTGCTTCCAAAGGCGGAATATTCCGCGAGCCGCGACTCTCTGCCATCGTCGAGCGCGAAATAATTTACCTTGTCTTTTAAGATTTCTATTTAAAAGCATCCCCTCTTCTCCGCGAGGGTGTCTTTATTTTATATTATTCCCTCCAAAATTAATTATTCATTTTAGGGATATAATTAGAATATTATATCCCGACCATTTTATTGACAAACTAATTTTTTTCCTTTTTCATACAAAAAAAGTATAAAGTGCGACGTTTGCGATATAACATCGATCTTCGAAAAAACAAATGGAAGCAAAATCTTCGGACGACTCTAAAAATACGTACGCGAAAAACGAGAATTGACGATGAGATTAGTAAAACTTGACGGTTTACGATCTCTCGAAATTCTCGAAAAAATGCATCAAGCGAAATGATCCGAATCGGTCTGCCGACGCCAAAGAAAAGAATTCCGATTAGTTAAAAGTCAAAGTCTTCGCCGCGAGCTTTTAACGCGCGCCTTGAATTCATTTACGCGCGGAAAACGCGGCAGGTTAATCGCAGCGCTGACTCCATTGTAATTTCGCACGGTGTAATTATCAGGCGGCTCGAGATCGCGAATACAGCGCGTTCCAGTCGGTCTTCCTCCATACCTCCATCGATTTCATTGAGAACGACGACGCTCTTTCCACCATGTCGCTTGGATTTCGAGCAATTCTCGAGTCGAAAACGAAGAGAAGAAAGAGCGAATCGACGACGATACGTAAAGCGAGTCGTAATGGTGACAGGAAGGCGATAGAAAATGATCGCGTGCGATCAACGTTTACGTAAGCGTAGTGCTGCGAGCGCATCCCTGCGCGAAACTCTACGGCGTATTTCCACCTACGGTACGAAAGAAAATTGCGGCGTATATATATATATATATACAATATATACGCACACGTACACGTAACGCGTGGAGACACGCACGATCGATCTGAGATTAAACCGCGTCGATAAATATTTCAGGGGCGAGAATATACGAGGAGCTGTAAAGAAAGCCGTCGTTCGTGCCTATCCGAACTCGTATCTGTTATCTCGTCGTTCTCCGCGCTCCTCCTTCTCGCTCTTGAAACAACACCGATCGTCTTCGATGCATCGTTCCGCTCGGAGCCTCGTTAACTTCGAAGGGATCCCTCCCGCGGAAAGGAACTTTATTATCGCGGATTTGGGTAACGCGAAAGCGCTTACTCGTGGCTCTTCGCTCGTGCTCTCGCGAATAAAAATGAGAGGAGGACGCGTTTTACGAATCGTCCGGCGCCCATTGTCTCTCGTACCGTATTCCTGGACGCTTACGTAATTGGCATAGTTTCGCGGCCCTTTGTCTCGCGGCGCGTCACACGCACCGCTCTTAATGGATTAACGATCCTTCGTCGCGGATTCTCCAAGGTAACGTCTCTCTTTCTTCTCGTTTCGCGGAGTACGTTACGTTTCCCATTGTCCGTCTATGTAAATCCGTATCTACTTTCCCGAGGCTCCCTTCTTACGTCCACTTACGAGAGATCCACGAAGCATCCTGACATCCTCTACGCCTCGTAATCGCGCGTTTCTCGACGCGATTTTTACGCGCTTCGACGATCGAGCGTTAATCGTTAAGTAATTAATTAATTATTCTGTTGTGAGAAAGTGAGATTCTCCATACTGCATTCGTGCGCGCGTCATTTGAATGGCACGGAAAAAACTCGCGAGAAGCGTGAGAGCTTTGCACAAATGCGTCGACTCTCCCTCCCTCTCTCTCTCTCTC
>JAITYT010001376.1:187451-207713 GCA_025433975.1 Liostenogaster flavolineata
TCATCCACCGTCTCCTCTTTCTGCTCTTTCTCACGTTTTCGACTTCTTTCGTCCTCTCTCTCTCTCTTTCTTGCGAGGCAGTCGTAGCCGCAAGACCGCCTTATAGAAAAGGGTAATCCCACCATCCACTTTTCGCGTCCCTTGGGGATCTCGAGAACGCTTTTCCGCCCGGTCGATCACGGCCGCCACCGGCGCGCCGGTGCGGGATGCCTTCGGCTCCCTGCGGCGAGAAGGGCCCCGGATATGAATAAATATTAGAATTTTGCGGATAAGCTCCGTTTTACGAGGCGATACTTGTTTCCTCGACGTCGTCGTCGACGGAGTTTCCCTTCTTTGTCTCCTCCCTCCCCCTCTCTCACCCTCGCCCTGCTTCTCTTTTCGTCTCAGTTATGAGACCTTTCAATTCGAGCGCGACGATGGCTGGAGGCACCGAGTTCGTAACGATTCGCGAGGCACGCGATCCGAACCTCTCTCGAAACATCGATCGCATTTTCGCGTCGCACGCCGCTCGAAACGCGTACAAAACGAATGCGAAATTAAACGAATTAAATATGAAATTTGGCAGCACTCAGCTTATTCACCGAATCTTTTGCCAGCCGACTTTAGAACCATTTTTTACGGGTTAAACGGTATGAAAATGAAGACAGTCTGAAAAATTCCATTCTTTAAGACAAGCATTTATGCGTTAAAATCTCGTTGAGAAAAGTGTATTGAAGCAAATAAGGGAGCGCATTTTGATTAAATAAATAGCATATGAAAAAAGATAAGCAGTTTTATACATTCACTTTAAAATGCGACGTTTCATGCGCACCGAGCTAATATTTCTTCAAGTTTATTCTTACGCGCTCGAACGAAAGGTTCTGCGACGTCGAGAACAGGAGCCCGACCGTACGTTCCTCTCTCCCATTGTGCCGCGAGGGTAACGATCGTGACTACCGTGCCATTAGTAAAAAAAAATGTGGTTTTTAGGTCAATTGCCGGGGCAATTTTTATCGTCGTCGTAGAAACTTTTGTCTCCTTTCCGGCCGGACAATAAGATAACTCGTTGAACTTAGTGTTTGTCGTAATTTCTCGTCGACCGTTTTGCCGAGAGACTCTTCGTCGAGCGAAAAGTCTAGCTCGCGACGAAGTTGAATACCATCGCGCGAGCGTCGTTTTAGACCGTCTTACCGTCGATTTTACGCTTTATCTCTTCTAGGAATCTCACGATTAGCTTTTCGATCCAGCGAGCGCGTGCTTGCACGCAGTTCGAAGACGGAAATATTCGCACTCGGTTGCAAGAGTCCGAGAAGACGTCGTGGCGCCTGCTGCGCTCGCTCGCCGTATCCATCCTCCCGGCCGTAAAAGGGATAAATGCAGGTTTAAGCCGTCGCTCGGCTTCTGCCTATCCTCTGGATCGTCTCCAACGAACTTATCGCGCAGCGTTGCGTCGTATCGTTTCTGGAGCGCTTTTAAACGTCGGTTTGCCGTTAACCGCGCCGTCAGCGACATTGTGAAATCGCTGACGTTTCTTTTTCCTCTCTATCTCTCTCTTTCTCTCTCGTTGAGCGTACAAAGCTCTTCGTGGCTTCTTCTCGTCCTCGGACCTTTAAACTCGCGAGAAGTCGCGTTACTCGCGATTGAAATGAAAAAGATACACCGAGACGAGCGTCTAACGAAGGACGCGGAAGCGGCGCTCCTCGCGCTCGAGGATCGACCGAGTTGTAGAGGAGGGGAAAAAGAGAGAGAGAGAGAGAGAGAGCGAGGAAAAGGGTCGAGTTGGCGTATAACCAGCTGTCGGGAGGGTTGTGCCCGGGATACCACGGAAAAAGTCACTCGTGTTGCCGAAAGAAAGAGAGAAAAGGACGAGCGGCTGCGGCTGACGTATGGCTCGCGAGATAAGCGCGTGCAGATTGTGCTGGAGCGGCTTCCACTCGCGGCCACGGATCGAAGTCCTCCTCTCTTCCTCTCGGCCGGTTCCTTTTTCTCGAAGAAGAGAACGAGAAAGAGGGAAAGAGAGAAGGCAGTCGCACGACGAAGTCGTCGTAGTTAGATACGGGAGACACTCGCACGGTCAACGTCGCGGTTGTCACGATGTAACGTAAACGACCCACGTGCAACGCGACATTTGAACCGCGAATTACGGACTCCGATCCTTTTAAAGGACCTAGAACGTTTCTACGCTCGAATCACGCTCGGTACGCTCCTCCAGCATTTATGTCAGACGAAAGAGGTGAGAAGTATCGTTTTTGTATGAAACGAAACCAATGCGTTTTCGATATATTTGTGATTTTTATGTTTGCTGACCATCTCTTCTCGTATATATCGAGCACATGCACAGAAATGCAATGGTCGAAGGAGTCTATGTTTAAGTTTGCGATGACATTACTGTGACGAAACTTTCCGATACGTCTAATAATTTTTCTCGATCTCGATTTCTTCGAATCGTTTTTAACTCTGTTAGTGCTACCTTCTGCTAGCGAGTTTGGTAATTTAATAAAATGTTATCATCTTAAGAGGATAAAAACGTTAGGAAGTTGAGATATTCATATAATATAATAAGTTATAACGCTTTTAACCACTTGCACTGCGATTTAACTCGGAAGAAGCCAGTCCCAAGCGATGCGCTCGAATAGTCGAGAAAGAAGCCGAAGCGGCGGAGCCGAGTATCGCAACTCGAAACAAGATATCTCGCGACTGAATGCGAGATAGCCGCGTCTCTGTTTACTTCACGCGATGGTGCTCCTGTGAAATTCAAATAAATTTGAAAGAAAAATTCTTTAAAAATATTTTAATTAATACGTACGATTACAGTAAATACTGGATAAGTAATAATAATATGATTAATTAATTGCGGAATTCAAATAAGTTGAAACATATTCACGGCATTAATATTTAAACTGAAATAAATTTTCAGATTGCGTCATAATCACCAGACCTAAACATAATAAACACAATGTTAATAAACAATTTAAACATAAACAATTGAATACGAACGAAGTATTTTATTGAAAGATGCTGACAAGTATAAAAATTGATAATCCTGCATGGTACGGTACTTTATAAAACATTCCGGTAAATGCAAAGCTACCTTACATTTTGTGCACTCCCAGGTCGTTCCGCGTCGTTTTGTTATTTGTAACAAACTTCACGCATTCTAATTAGGTGTTGCTTTTTAAACGTTCCATCAATATGATTCGCGAAATGAGCTCAATATTGTGCTTGTAATCGTGATGGTAACAGAAAATCCCACTCGAAACATTCATACTTAGCCTCGCGATTAAGACTATGAGTTCGACTCGTGATGTTTAAATTAGGTTTAACATTTTTATCATGAGTCAAAATTGTGCAAGTCTAGACAAGTGTCGCACTTAGAGGGTTAAAATATTCGACAAAGTCGCCGTACTTGGGTACAGGCGACTCACTAGCTCGGTCAACGTCGCAGTTGTCACGATGTAACGTAAACGACCCACGTGCAACGCGACGTTTAAACCGCGAATTACGGCCTCCGGTCCTTTTAAAGCACCTAGGACGTTTCTACGCTCGAATCACGCTCGGTACACTCCTCCAGCATTTATGTCAGTTGAAACAGGCGAGAAGTATCGCGTTTTACATCGTTTCTTTCGATCTTGATTTTCTCCAATCGTTTTCAAACATATTCGTGTACGAATAGCAAATGAATTTTGCTAGGGCGCACTGCAATTTTAGAAGATACTTCGCACTTAAATGTTTGTATCTACGATGCGAGTGGCACGATTTCGGACAACCGGACTTCTTTACTTCCCTTTTACTCGCTCTCTCACGGTGAGGGAAGAAAATCGTCGTCTTGCAACCGTTTGAACGTAAATCGTGTGGATCGAATAAAGTTAAATCACGAAACGGTGAAAAAGATTCGCACGGAGATTCGAAAGAGGAAAGGGTGACTCTTGGAGAAAACGCGTCGCGAACGTGGTCACGAAGCTCGAGAGGATCACGGTGCGCGTGCAACCGGAATACATAATTACGGTGTCCTCGTGCGGTCTCCGTTAGACAGCGAGCTCGCTCGAAGGGTAAGCGACACCTTTTTCAACCTTCTCTTCGCGACTATGTCGTGTCGCAGTAGGACGAAAGGTGCGAGGTGAAATTAAAAAACGTAAAAATAAAGAAACTTCTTCTATATTGCGAATAATAAAACGAAGAATAGTGTCGATCGTGATAACGTCAAGGAATAAAAAAGAATTCTAAAATCATCGAGTAGTACGAAATCGTGTTGCATCGGTAGTCGATATCGATATCGATGTCGTACGCGTCGGTTTTCC
This sequence comes from Liostenogaster flavolineata, assembly GCA_025433975.1. Classification (NCBI taxonomy): domain Eukaryota; kingdom Metazoa; phylum Arthropoda; class Insecta; order Hymenoptera; family Vespidae; genus Liostenogaster; species Liostenogaster flavolineata. Next base: position 191,729 of record JAITYT010001376.1, read on the forward strand.
GAGTCGTTAAATTTGAAGAATCCGATGGACGTTTCGCTTCGTCGCACGTTCGAGCGGCGTGTTCTCAACAAGCGTAGAATTTCCCTCTCGAAAGTTTCAGCGCGATCCGTTGCCAACGATAAATAAATTCAAGAAGCGGTACACGCTCGTAGAAGCGTTTCGAGGAAACTTCGCGTCGCTGAAAGAAATCTCGAGCGCAACGCGTCGATGCATCGTTCGAAGTTTTCTAACTCGGTCCGGTCTCGGCGCGACCCCTTTTCTCACCCCTCGTCGCTCGCCACCTCGCGAGGAACATTACGGTAACGAAAGTTTTCGGATAAGATCGGTTACCGGCCACGGATTATGTCCAATAAAGGAAAACACTCGTCTAATGACTTTCGTGGCTCGCAAGGAGGACTATAAAGTACCCTTTCGAATAGTCGAAGTGCACTTGGCAAACTTCCCTGGTGAGTGGACCGCCGAACTGCATCTCCGTGTATTCTCATCCTCCTGCCCAGGCACTGACAAAGCATCGATGCTTCGACCGAGAGAAGATACCGTCAAAACACGGTCCCTTCGGTATTGGAAGGGAGATTTCTCCAACGACCCACGACGGACTTTTAAAAATTACATAGATTATTGCAAAATTGCATAGATCGCGAGTTATATTGTACTGAGATGCCCGGAAAGTTCGCTCCGATCTTTAAGACAAATTTAAACACAGTTCAATTAAATTTAGATGTATTATTCATTGGTCGAATTGTATAGGGTTAGGAATATAAGGATATTCTTGATCAATGTTTTGATTTGATTTTTTTCTTCAAGATTAAAATTACCAGCTTTAAACCTAGCAAAACACTTCCATAAGTTTTTTTAGGTAGGGCAATAAATAGCGTATATCTTTTTAGCTGCTTGTGCGACACTTTTGTCTTTTCAGTAAAAGAAAAGCATCAAACTCTTACAATGCACTTTGTTCTCTTCACCGAAGCACACTCGAACACATTGTCGTTAGACATGCTTCTTGTTTAACACGTTCACGCTGGCGCCGATATTCGTGTTTTTCGCGGTGAGACAACGCTCGAATTCACGCTTCCTTTGCAAATTGTGTAATTAATCAGCTAATTCGCGCAAGGAGAATAAATATATATTATTAATATTTTAAAATGTAGAGAACAAATTATCGATCACCTTTCGATCAATAATCATCACAGTGAGTAAATGGCAATTGGAAAACAAATACCACTTATGTAAAAAAAAGATTTCAAAAAATGCATCGAAATAAATAAAGAATTGTGTTATGTTTGTAATGTCGAGGCAAAATAAAATAAATCTTACTTCTTTCAATTAATATACGTTAAAGTTCCACTGTTTACAATGTCTCACGGCGAAAAACACGGATATTGGCGCCGGCGTGAACGTGTTAATATCGATACGTTCGCGAAAAAAATTGTGCTTTCTCTGCTTAAATGTACGTTTGGAGAAAGAGAAAAAAGCTAGCAAATACTAAACGCGCGTCTCTTTGGCGTCTCGCGAATGTTACGAATTTCATCCGTTTAAAAAACTGCGTCCTAATTACCAAACGACTTCTTTTCGAGCCCATCCTATTCGTCGTTCCATAATTCTATTAACCGAATGCGACGTTCGCGCGTCTTAAATGGTCGTGAAATAGATCGATTGGAGCCGTGAGACGTAGTTGAAAGACGCTTTACATTGCTCGAGCGCATAACATCGCTTCGAAGAAAACGTAAGACGCGAAAACGATTTCACGGCCGACGCCAGAGTACGGGCAAAAACCGTCGTCTACCGCGACGATTTCGCGACGTCACGAGCGCCATCCAAGTCGACGACCTTCTTCTCATCAGAGGCAAGCCTATAGAGCGCTAGCCGTCATTTCGGGAAGCGTTTGACGCCGAGTGTCGAGACGGCGCGCGACGAGGGATCGCTTCGATCTCGCTGATTCAGACACGACGATTCAGGATTCTCGCGAAGATTCCGTAAATCGCACGGTCGATCGTAAGGCATTCGAACGATCGGGCGTTTTTTGTCCGGCGGGTCGTCGATGTCAAGAGGAGAAAGGAGACTCGAGATTGGTCCGGACGTAAGGCGCCGCCATTCCCCTCGCTCTTTTGGAATCGCAGAAAATCGTGTGGCCACTTTTCCTTCTTCCTTCCTTTCCCTCTTTTCTATCCTAACGCGAGCACCGGCGCGACTTTTTTCTCCGCGCGAGTCTTCCTTTCTTCGGGCCTTTTCTCCTCCTATTACCGCTTCTTCTCTCGCCACCACCACCGCCACCATTACCATCGCTACCACCACCATCACGACCGCCTAGTGCTTCTCCTTCGTCTTCCTTTTCGTCTTTCTTTCGCGAGAATTCTCCCTGCTACCATTAACCTCAAATTGCCCGGAGAGACGGAAGGTACGCCGTGCGGAGTCTACAATTGCGAGGAAGAAAGCGCTCCGCGCTCGTAGACTAGCGGCGACGCTTACATTCTTTCGCTTCTTACCCCCCGCCTGCCGTCTCGCGTCAATCTCCTCTCCTCTCCGCGTACGTGCTGTTCGTTGCATTGGCGCGTAGAAATATCGAGATCCGCCGTTGGTCTCGTCCTTCGAAGAATTCTCCTTACGGCTGTGCGTACGGCCGAGGGGAAAATGGAGGATTCCTCGGTAATGGCGAATCCAAATGCGAGCTCTCAGCGGGAAATAAATTTCTCGGTCTTTTTAATCATCGAGGCGCGAATACGGTGAAAATTGATCGTAAACCGCGTCGAAAGGACGCGAGACGGCGCCGCGAGACGAATATATCGCGCCATACGGATGAAACGTCGAGCGATGTATCTTTATTATCCGATATCCAAAGGTAGTGTCGGAGTACAGTCGTCTGGCAGACAGGGGGAGAATTTCATTTTCGTCGACCGTAATGGAGTGTTATCAAACGTAGAATTAGAACGCGAGCGTGCGAAGGGTAGTCGAGCGGTAAGTAGGATCGATTAGGCTTCTCTCCTCTCTCTTTCTCTCTTTTTCGAAGCGAATCCTGACGTTTGATCGTCGTGTACACGATAGATACGAAGGGAAAGTGATAAAGCGAGATGATATTCTATTTTTGACGAGGCACCGTGCGGCTTCGTCGAACGAAGCTGCGATCGATGGAAACGTTGCCTCTTGATTTTTCTATTTCTCGTGGCTCTGCATTGCCAACGAATTTCAACTTCGTGCTATTTTTACGGTATGTCGTGCTAAAAAAAAACACACGTCGAAAATTCTTCCGTAATTTCAATTCTCCACGATCCAAATATATCGTGTTTTTTAAAAGATTGATACGACGAATGAACTCTGCGAACATTCGTACAAATTCGATAAAGCTGAGATTCGATGACATTTAAATTTGAATAGGACTTACAGGTAAATAAATCGGGTTTTTTTTCGCAGACATTAATAGCGAAACCGCGATTGAAAGTGATCGATAGAACGCGAAGAAAGTAACTCGCCAATTAAGCGGTAACGATAACGGAAAAAAGTCTCGCCTCGTCGCACCACGACAAATTTCTTTCGTTCCTCGCGTTTCTAAATTTTATATAATCGACCGTTTACCAACGTTTTTTACGTTATTTTATCGTACGTTTCCGCGTTGAAGATTCTCGCGCGGTTGACAATAAAGCAAAGAACCGTCGGCTCGAATCGAATAATCCAACCGAGCGTAATCGCCTTCACCGACGATAATCCTCGAGGCGAGTCGAAAAACGAGGGACGCGGTTGGTAGAATAATTTCCAGGAGCGCGAGTCGCGCGGAATAGCAAGAAACGAACTCTCGCCTCGTGACCGAATCGGAAAGATAAAGTTTGGTCCCGGGGTGCGACGTTTTTCCTTGGTACGCATAATCAAGGACACGAGTCACGCTCGAGGAGATAATCAAACGGCCGTCTTTAAAAGTAGTTCAGGAGGAAGAGTCACGATGCCGGTGAAAGAGAACGGAGGGTGAGAGCGCGCAAACGGGGTAGTCGCGAACGAGGGTGAGACAAAGAGACGGAAAGAGAGCCGGAGGCTGCTGGCATTAAAGCTCGCCATCTGCTTTTCCCTGACCCGGTTGCCGACTTACCGCGCTTTCGTCCGGTCGCTAAGCTTCCGCGAAACCACCGACGATGGTCACGGTCTCGCTTCATTTCGAGAAATTGTTCCGCGAGACGCGCGAAAATTTGCCCGCGAGAGAGTCGCGGAGATAAAGAGAGTCTTGAAAAAACACGAATCTGGAGGAGGGAAGTAAAAATGCCTGAGAAAAATGGAGAGAAAGTGGACGAGGGAATAGGCGCGTAATAATTAATATGAAAACGTGAAATGCGTTAAACGACGATTTTTCCACGTTTTGTCCTTTTTTCGTAAAACGAAAACGAATAAATCTATGAAACGTCGATGAGAATTTCGATTAAATCGAACAATCGATGTCTTGTTAGATAACGTAAGTAGGATACTTGTACGAAGGTTACCGTTACATTTTAGTTATCTCGTGATTCTCGAAATTCGAGCTTTCGAATAATCTGAAATCTTCAAGCGACGTAAATAAAAATATCATACAAATATTTTACACGACGTAATATAAAAATATAATCAAATACTTTCGCGATGTCGCGTTGACAACAGTGGCGTCGTTCCTCGAGGGTCCCGAAAATCGACCGAGTTTTCTGATCGTACGTTCGAAAAAGGACGATGTTCGCATCGCCGTGTGGCGATCGGTCGTTCCAGTAGCGCGTTACGAGCCTGATCATCGAATTAGGTATCCCTAAAAAAGAAAAAAAAAAAGGATTACAAGGATACGAGCATCCCGAGCGTCGTCGAACCATTATCCTTCTCCTTCTCTCGGGTTTTACGATCGACTGCTGTTTGAAGTCCCACCCGATCGGTAGTTTCAACGTCGACGGACGATCGCGATCGCCTCTACGGTCGATCGACGCACCAACGTACAACGATGCGCTTCGCTATTTTACGGAGTGTCGGCGTTTTATCGTGTCATTCGTCGTGTCGAGTCGAACCCCTTCGCGGTACAACGTTTTAAATGACGAAACAATCGAACAAGCGATCAAAAATCGCGATAGCGCGATTTACACTCGCGCATCGTTGTTTCGCGTCTCGTAAAACAGAGAGTAAATGCATTTTTTTTAACCGTTCTTTCGAATCCTACAGAACGAAGAGCGAATCGATAAACTCGAAACTTGCGCTTTTTACACTAATGCAACAACGATAGCCACCATTTGTACGACTTACGTGTGATTCTTACTTTGAAATAATTTTTCTTCGTAAAAGCATCTCAGCTACTCGAAAGAGCGAATAAATAAACGCGACGTTTGCTTTTTTCATCTTCGAAAAAACGTAGATTGCACGTAATAACGCAACAACGATATCCACTCTGCGTACGACGCACGTGCGATTTCTACTCCGACATATAGAACGACGAAATAATTTCCCTTCGTAAAACGAAGAGGAAGAAAAACGTCGAAACTAAACCGCGATCGAATTAACGCGACCGCCGCGAATTGACCCGACGTGGTCCGTGCGATACGATCTTTTTCTAATAATAAATCCAGCAATCGGACGACATAGGAAAGCACTCCAGGATGTTAGTACGTTACGCGAAGGCGAGGCACCACCGACGGAATAATACCCAGGAACATGCACTAACTCGTTGGCTGCGCGCCGGTTCCGAAGGCGTTTAACCGCGCGTTATTCCCTACCGGTTACATGCCGAGCGTACCACGGTGATTAGAACAAACGATCGACGTTGGATACGTCGGGTGGCAAAGCGACTCTTCTCTTCCTGCCTCCCTCCCTCCCCCGTTTCCCTGACTCTTCGTAAGCGAGGACCAGGAGGAGACTTTACGAGCACGGCTAATCTCGGCAGCGCATTCCCGCGAGTCCGTCCTACGTTCGGTTCGTAGACAATACAATCGCTTGTCCGGATAAGATACGATCCGGTTCTTCTTCTTCTTCTTCTTCTTTTCCTCCTCTTCGTAGGGACGACGTCCAGGGAAGAAGAGGCTTTCGTCCTCTCGTAGGTAGAAGGCCACTATCCAACGCATCTCTTCTTCGCGTGCGTAGATCGTGAGACTGAATCGCGCTGGAATTCGTAAACGTTCGCGACCGCGCGGATCTCGTCGCTTCTCCACGAGAAACTTTTCACTGTCGACGATACCCTACTCTCCACGTCGAAGCTACGAGTTACGAGCGTGCGGATTCGCCGCGAATAACTTTCGATCCGAAGGGAGAGAAAAACCGCGAGCTACTCGCATTTACATTTATTTATGTATTCGTTGATTTAATCCGACGGGCGTCGGTGAGCGATACGGTCGTTCGCAGTGGCGCGTTCGAGCGAGGTTAAACGATTCTCTCCTGCGTTCGTTTATCGGGACGTCAGGTCGATTTTGGCGAGCGTCGAATCGCGGGATCTAGCGGAGATTTCCTTCGTTTTCGAGATGATGCGACGAGAAGGGGGGGGGGGAAGTAAATATCGTTCGTAGGGACGATAATGAAGAATTTATTCGATGGAATAGGAATTCGTCCGAAAGTCGTCTCGTAAGTCGACCGGCTTTTCAATAAAACGATACGAGATCACTGTAATGGCGAAAGCTAATTTAACCTTTTCACTGTGGAGCAGTTTCCGATGGTATTGAATCACCGATACAGACGGCGCGATATTCACACGTTAGTCGCTGCGACTGCTTGTTTACTGATCATTGACCATAACTGAGAACAGTGGAGTCGTAGACCATACGAAGAAAATAGACTGAATAATATCGAAACGAGCAATTTCATGTCGAAGCAATTGGCAAAACAGTTAAAGTGTTGGGGTAAAAAAATCGTAGACGGTATATTTACGACTTTCGCATGTATTGATAGGCTTGTGAAAGCGTATTTTTACGTCTTTCGTGTACATGGACAAGTCAGTCCGATTTGTGAGGGCGTAAATATACGCCTTTGGCAGTGAAAGGGTTAATCGTTTGCGTGGGTCTTCGATCTTTCTCAATCGAAAATTAGCGCTCGTCTTAGTCACCGTCCAAAAATGTCAAGGAACGTTATCGCGCTGTTTTCTATTCATATGCGATAAGTCTCAATTATTTCGGTTTAATGTTCTTCTGACATCCTTCCGAGCATAAACAGTGAGATCAGCGTGTTTAAATTACGTTTTAAAAAAAAGTGTAATATTACTCCAATTTTGTCTTAACACATTCGCGTCATTTAAAATTCTATTCCTGGTTCACGCATATTTACAACATTGATATTTCAAAACATATTTTATCATTTTTATCTTCATCCTAAAGATACAAGTTTGCGGCAACCGGCTTCAGAATTTCATTATTTTTGCCGGTGCTCGATATTACAAGCGTAAGAAATCTTCGGTGAAAAAGACACACGCGTGCGCGCGTACCAATAAAAGAAAATTGTAAGGAAACAGATATCGAGTTCTCTAATCAAGAAGTAAGAATTACTTCAACAGACCGAATATTTCGACAGGAGGAAACGACTGGACTCGAATTAACGGAAAAGTGTCGCGCGTTTCCTCGATTCGAAGTCTTTCCTTCCCCGTTGAAGCGCAGTCACCGTGTCTGCTTCCGGTCTTCCATCTCGGAGACGTCGCTCGAACCAAATTTTCTCCTAATTCTCGAGACTCGCCGCAGTCCACCCGGCGTCATTCGTTCGATCGTTCCTCGAGCGAGACGACGAAGCTTCCCTCGTGGAAGAGGGAGACATCGTCTCGTCGTAAATTCGTACTTCCGAAGGAAAATCTCTTTCGTTGTCCTCGTAGAGAGAGAAGGGGGAAGGGAGGAATGGGAGCGAGGAGTGCTACGTATTCGACCGATGTATCCGTCGTATATCGTTGCCTCCTCACCTTCTCGACGACGACGACGAAAGAGGGGCGAGAGTGGCTTCGTAGCGGAAGGAGAATCGGAAGACGATAGATGGGAGAACTGATAAATCAGTCGGAAAGCGCTTCGTTTAGCCGCGATATCGGTGGCTTTCCTGCGGGATCCCGTCGGCGGAAGGGATTCTATTGCGTTCCAACGACGCGCAGTCCCGCGGAAGCGTCAGCAGAGGCGCTCTCGAGACTCCATCTCCTTATCCGTGAGTCTCGAGTGCGAAAGAGAAAGAGAGAAGTAAAAAGAGGGAGAGAGAGGCAACGTCTGCGACAACGCTTGCCAGAAAAGGAACGTCGACTAGGTAGGAGAACGAAGGAAGAAGAATTCGGTGAGGCGGCGGAACGATTCTCGTCTCCGATCGAGTCGCAGCTATATATCGACCTATCCCTGAGTCGCGATGGAATTTAGAGGCAAATTTCTTCTTCGACGTCGATCCGTCTCCTTCCATCCGAATCCTCCCTTCTCCTAGCCCCTTGGCGTAGCACCCACCATCCGTACGGAGCGTGACGTGCTTACATCGTCGTCCTCTGGCTTCGCTCTTCACCTCCTTCTCGACCATCCTTCCTTCCCTTTCGCTTCGTTTCGTCCCGTCTCGCGATCTTACCTTCCCCCGTTTTTGTAGCTTTGGTGGTTCTTCTCCCCCTTCCCTCCCCTAGCCCCGGAACGACACCGACCACCATCGATAGTCGACTCAAACAGCCGTAAACTCTCATCGAGATATCTCGTCTGGCACGCGAGCGTCACGGTTATTCGGCTTGCCTTCGACGCGCGGTTCCAACTTTCCTTTCGGTTTTTCGTCTTTCCTTAATCTCCTGCAATCGACTGGTGCTCTAACGAAGATTCGTTGGGTAATAAATAGAGAAGCGATCTCCTAGCGACGTTTCACGATTAAACATTGCACAAAAGTTCAGTTCAATACGCCGATTACTGGATGGTGGACCGTGCGATTATCGATAGGATCTAAATTAGACCATCGACGTTTTTCTTGCAAGTAGGGAAAGGTTACGACGAATTCGAGACGAACGTTTTCGATGAATTTCTATCGAACTTTCTAGGCCGTCGGGTTATCGACATACTCAAACTTAACTATAATAATTTAAGCCGAAGCTCCGCATCTATTCGCTTTTATTATTTTGTCGTTAGCGTTGTTATTATTTTGTAATTATTAAATTATTTATCTATACACACCATCACAATCTTTTCGATAATCTCCGCCGGCTTTGTCTCGTTTGTAAGAGTTCCGTTGGATTCGAGTTGTTCGATTTTTCGTCGACCTTTTCCTCGCGACGAATCGCTTCGATTTTCCAGTAGGCGAGAACGTCGGTTGGTCGAAAGGAGCTAATCCGTCGGACGTTTCGCGTTTGCTGGTGGATCGGTTGGGATCGAAAGAAGGCAGAAGGAGACAGGTTGCGATATCGCAGTCGCCTCCGCGACACTAACTAAATCTTCGACCACGGAACAACGAGATGTCTGCTCTTGGTCTCGTCCCGGCTCAGGACGGCGGATCGAGCTTAAGCGTAAGCCGAGCTTGACGTTGTTTTCTACGAAGGAGATGGAAAGCGCGCCGTTTACGAGGCGACGTGCCGTCGACGTGCCACCGACGTGACAGGCACCGAGGCTGAGTGGAAAAAAGATAGGAAATCAAAGTCGATGTTTACCTGTCTTCTTTGTTTTTTTTCCCCCATAATGGATTTCTACTTCTCGATTAAATTTTTTCCATGAAAATTGTAATTTCTGCGATGCGAGATATTCATTGGGAGCACGTAAAGCCACGTTACGGCATTAGGGAAAATTCACGTCCGCCGAATGGCAGGGATAAACGATCGTTAACGAATGCGTCGAGTGTCGTATATCGTCGAGTTTCATCGGTTTAATTCTCGTTGTTTTACAGTTTGAAAGAACCGAAAACTTTTGAAAAGGAAGAGATTCGATCTTTGGATCTTTAATTATCGTTTAAACGCATTGCTGAACGAACTTCTCGCATTCGGAAGCGAAGCTTCGCTTTGAATTTTCGTCGCTTCCTCTCTCTCTCTCGCTCTCTTTTTCTCTTTTTTTCTTTCTTTCTTTTTCTCTCTTTCGCGCTCAGAGCTTTTAGAAAACCGATTTAAATCGAACGTGAAAAAATACGTGCGTCTCGTGCCGCGTTCCGCGCTATCGTCCGCCCACACCCACGAAAACCGGAAACGACGATAAATATTTCTCGTGAGCGTACTCAGTTTCGCGAATTCGTCGTATCGTGCGATTTTCGAGCTCCTGCCCCTTGTCGTTTCCTTTTCCTATCGTTTGTCTACATTCCGCGGTACAGATCTGGGTTAACTTCGAGCACAATTCACAAATTTCTGAAATACTGTATTATAGAACGTTTGATATCAGCACGTGTTCTCATCCACCAGCAAAATCGCCATATATTTGGTCGTTAAGAATCAATCCAATGAATGAATAAAACGCAACCACAAATAACAAAGATAGTAAAAGATGTTTAAGTAGGAAAGAAGAGCTGTACAAAATACGCTTTACCTGATCGATACTTACACTGTTTTTTTTTTCTTAATTTTTTATTTTTTCTGTTAGGTTGTTCAGAAAGTAATTTCGTTTGATTCCAACAGAGAATTTAATTAATTTATCGAATTCGACCGTTCATGATCATTTGAAATGCCATTTTCATAAAAAAAGAAACCGCGGATCGCGTCCGGTCGTCAAATCCCGGAACGTACGCGATCGAACGCTTTTTTCGACTCCTTCCGTGGTTGTAAGCCGTACGAAAATTAATCTCTCGAAAAACGTCGATCTCGACGGTAGTCTCCATCCTCAGTCGAATTCAACGTGGACGGCTGACTCTCACGAGCGACATCGAATTTCTATCCTTGGAGATTACTTTGGCGCGATCGAAACGGGTCCCTTAACGATTTTCTCGCGACGACAGTCGTATCTACCTAGAAGAAACGTGGAATCTTTAAACAAAGCGATTCCTCTCGGCCAATGCCGTCACAGATCGACGTCCCGCGTGTACTTAAGGGACGTTTCAATCGATACGAGGGTAGAAGACCGTCGTAAACTCTACGAGCCTCCTCGTGGCTCGTTCGCGTGCGACCAGCATCCCGCAAACCGCGCCTTCTCCAGCGAAATCGCTTGCGAACGCCCGTTCTCTTACCTCCTCGCGTCTCTGCTGACTCTTTACGTTCACGTTGTACTCGTTTCCTCGAATTTCGTCGATCGTCCGCCAAAGCGACAGGGAAGAAACGATACTTTGATTTCCTCTGCGGTGACGTTCTTACAAGAGAGTAACCAAGCGTCGATTTTTCAAATCCGAGAAACGTTTCGAAATTCATGAACCAAGACTACGATGATTACGACGAATTCGAAGTCTATTCGAACACAGAAAACCATCGATTTTGCGCATTCGATTAAAGTATTAGGCCGAGGAAAAAGTATTGCGTGTTTTAGCAGTATATTTCACACAACGTTTTTCTTACGTTTGAATGAACTTCATTGAACCAAATACGTTCATTTTTGGAGTAAAGTCATTGTTCCATCGGTGTAGAACTTCTGGGTTTTTTTTGCATTAAGGGAATTTTGCAGGGACCGAAACAAATGATAATCCGAGAGATATTGTAAAATGTATCGACTTTTCTCAGTGATTTCACTCAAGTTTAAATTGCTATAACTCTTAACTGGATCTACCAACTTTAATTTTTTTTTAGATGTGCTCTGAAACATAACCAGATGTTTCCAGAGATACGCGGCCCTAAAGCCATCTGTACGTAACATTTTTTCCTCGACCTAATATTTCGCAACGATCGAATGTTCGAGGTAATTCCGATATTAATTGAAACGGAATATTTCCATGGAAGTTGAGATATTCGTAAATGCAACGAGAAGAATGGCAAGAAGAAAAATAATTCTCCCCTTTTTTTTTATCGAGCCGCTCGCGTCTTTGAAGCTCCACGATGTGCGAAACGTTACAATTCGATAAATAGGTCGCATACGCGAGGCTTGGAACCGTTCCAGTTTCATCTATACCGGTGCATCGCTCTTATTCTCCAAACAGCATTGAAAACGCTGTTTGGAAGTTGAGAATAGCAATCAGCGTTATACGATGGTGTCTTTCTCGATATTCGACCGCAACGAACTGCGCGGTTAAATAACGCCATTGGCAATGCGCGTCGATCTAAATCATAGTGACTTTCGCCTTCGAAATTCCTGCAAAGGAAACCCAAGGGGTTACGCGTTGTTCGATCACTTTGAGTCCTACTTTCGCGTAATTCTGAAAGATGGTGGAACGGCGAACAATGTTTTATCGACCGATCGAGTCTCTTTCTTCCTCCAGCTTGGTGAGCAACGCGTTTAACAAGAGCTCGTTTCTTCATCGACGTGGAAGCTGCTTTCGAACGCGGCTTGAAATTCGGTAAAAGACACTCGCGATTCTTTGGAATTTGAACAATGGAAACTCGTAACTCGCACTCGACGGTAGAGTTTCATAAACCGTAGGAAACTGTCGAGTTTATTCGTCGAGTGCACTCACAATGTGATTTGATGCATTGGGTCGAGTTCACGTTCGGAGGTTATACATAAATGGCGACATTCGTCATCGTTCGAGCCAACCAACTCGTTCCACTCTATTTCATTAAATGCTTTTCACGATCGAACGAATTGATTCTTCGCTTTCTCTCTCTCTCTCTTATTCCCTGTGTTTCTCTTTTCCTCTCATCGTCACAATCGCATGTTTAGGTTTTTAAGGTATTCGAAAACTACTCGGCTCGTCATAAAATTGAATTTTTAATTCTCGAACGCGACTCCATTCGAATCTTTCGCACGACAAAAGACATTCGCGACACCTTGAAGTATGAGCAGCGGAAACTCGTAGTTCGTACTCGATTTCTTTCATTAACTCTTTCATTAACCTTAGGAAACTGTCGAGTTTATTCGTCTCAATGTGGTTCGCTGCGTTGAGTCGCGTTCACGTTCGAAGGTTATACATAAATGGCGACATTCGTCATCGTTCGAACCAACCTACTCGTTCCTTCTCTCTATTTCATTCTCTGCCTCTCTCGCATCGCTCGTCGCCGAGATTTTCGAGGTATTCGAAAACGACTAGGCTCGTCGGAAGATCGTCGCCGCGAGATTAAACTTTTAATCGTCGAACGCGGCCCAATCCGGATCGTTCGCGAGATTCGCACGAAATCCGCCGATAAAGCGACGGATTAACGTCGGAGTATTTGACGGCTCGTCGTCGCATCGATTATTTCACGGCGTCTCGCGCGGCGAGACGACGCGACGCAACGTCGACTTCCCATAACGGGGATTACGATGTAAAGCCGCGTTTACATTGCCAGAGTGGATAGGAAAGTAACCATAGCCGGTAGTTCGCGATCGTTCGCGCTCGACTATCCGTTCGCTCGCGTATTAGTCACGCGTCGCACTAAAACGCGTCCGAATCCCTTCGCGACGTCTTCGTCGTTCAACGAGTCGCGAGGAATCTCGCGTAGGAGCGTAGGAGAATTTTTTTGCGACGTGTCGTCGCCGTCTTCGTTGTTCAACGAATTGCGAGAAACTCGAGTGGAAGCGTGAGTAATTTTTTCGAGATAAATTGATATCATTATCATTATTTTTATAATTGTCACGAACGTAGTATTCGTCAACCGTCACCATTGTTTTAATTGTTATAAACGCTTTCGTCGTCCAACGAATCGTGAGGAAACTCGCGTGACAGCGTTGGCGAATTTTTTCGACGTCATTGTCACTATAATTGTTACGATATAATATTGTTATGAACATCGTTATCGTTATTGTCTTCATCGTTGTCTACATCGTTCAACGAGATGTCAGAAAACTCTAATGGAAGCGTGAATGAATTTATTCAAGGTAAACTGTCATCACTCTCATTATTGTCCTCATCATCGTCATCTTCGTCGAACAACGAGTTGTCTGAAAACTCAAATGGAAGCGTGGATGAATTTTTCGGAGATAAATCGACGTCGTTGTCATTATTATTATAATTGTTATCAACATCGTTATCGTTATTGTCTTCATCGTTGTCTTCGTCGTTGAAAGTGTTGTCAGAAAACCCGAATGGAAGCGTGGCTGAATTTTTTCGCGATAATCCGTCATCATCGTCACTATTATTACGAACGTTGTCTTCGTCGTCAAAAATTCGATCTCTCGGTCGTCGAGCCGAATATCGTCGCGAATGCTTCTCGAATTGTCCTCGACAAGGTTGCCGACCGTCCCTCGGCTCTTCTTAACGCGCCGTATATGAATATTAACGGCGCTTACTCCTCGTCTTTCACGCGTTTGCGAGCTTTCCCACCTGAGTTGCCCCGCTCTTGGAAAAATTCCGCGCGGTCTCCAGGTTAAGAGCGTTTCCTCGCAGCGCTACGTTTCGTACGATGAATTAATTCGCGTGCCGCGTGACGCAAAGTTGACGGAACAACGAAACGCCATCGCGCGTTATTACGATCGATCCTTGCCAAACAATTTATTGGCGTACGAGCTACATCGACCGGACAGAACGAAGGGAATCGTGAGTACTTGGAAATACTTCGTAGATTTCGAGGGAAAAATGGAGGATCTTTTCGATCGATCGGTCTTTTAGAGCACCGGATGATGGGAAGGAGAGGTCGGAAAGGAGAGTCGATTCTATTTATACGGGTTCGAAAATTTCCTACACGAAACGATCGAATCTAGGAAGGCCGACGACGATTAATAACCGGCGACTCGGGCAATTTAATTTCGTGGAATCGTTTAACGCGTCGTAAATCTTCCTTCCGCTCTTACGAAAGGACTATGAGAACGAATACAGGAAAAGCGTAACGTCGGAGAGAGAAAAGCATAGGATCGAACGAGCTGGAGAGAGAGAGAGAATGAATGAAAGAGAGCAAACGGAAGAAGGACGATAGAAAGTTCCTTCGCTCTTCCTAACTCCACCGCCTTAAATCCGTTAATGGGTTTACAAACGTGCGAAGTCTACAAGAAGATCGGCCCCAGCGCCACGACGCGTCGTGTTCCGCGCCGACGACGCTCCAACATATTTTCTCGGGCGTGGAATGATTTGTGGCGGCGAAAATAGGCGGCCACGGGAAAGCATCGGCGGAGTCGTGTAAAGCCTCCCTCCCTTCCTTCTCGTCTCTCGCTTCTTCTTATCCGTGAGCTCCTACGTATCTCCTCTCTTTTTCTCTCTCGCGCTTTCCGTCCGCCCTATCTTCTTTCCCTCGATCGTCTAATTTTTCTTCTCGCGCTTGAACGTCGCGAAAGTCTCTCTTCTCCCCGCCACGAATCACGTTCAAGTCGCGCGGAAGGCTTCGATATCGTCGGCGCTTTTTCCTACGAAATTTCCGAACGTTCCGTGTAAGAGGAAGAAGAAGAGCGAAAAACTCTTTACTGGATGGAATTCGATAGTTTTCGAAAGATAGTTAGTCGAAAGAAAGAGATCTTTAAATTTGTACAAAGATATTTGGATAAATATCCGCATTTGCGAATTTTTTAATCCTACGTCTTTCGATACGTTCCGGCATTTCTCGACACGCTCATCGCATTCGACCAAATAAACGCGGATTAGTTCAGAACTCGTTCGTTCAATCGCTACGACTCCATTCTAAACAACGCAAGGACTTCGTCCAATTAATTTTACGCCAAGTGTTCGGTTGGCGCGTTAAGCGAGCGGAAGGAAGACACTTTGGAAGTCAGCACCTGAAGAGCCAACACCGACGGTTCCAAAGGTCGCGACAAGGGTTGAGAAAGCGATGCCACGTGTGCGTCGACCCACCATCGCTGTCTCTCTCTTCCTTCGTCGTGGAAATGACTTGATACCGAGAACGAACGAGAGCCGCTTTACTTACACAGAGTAATCCCTTTTGTATGCGCTTGGATTCTCTTCGCTTGGAATCTCGATCCTCCTTGCATCTTATTCGCCTTATTTCCAACATCTCTCTCTCTCTGTCTCCCTCTGTCATCGTCCATTTCGTCCATTCCTCTTTCTCGCGCTTCCTCTCTCCGTCTTCCTCTTTTCCATCTCCTACACGACCGATGGCTTCGAGATAAATACCAGATACGGAGTACAATGCAATCTCTCACTCGCTCACTCTCTCTCTCTCTCTCTCTCTCTCTCT